>MU226229.1:946430-1005440 GCA_018584345.1 Thuja plicata
TATATATATGAGAAAAGGCATTCGTCTTAATAAATTTATTTAGATTTAATTGAATTATAATACAAATTAAACATGACAAGTATATGCTCGTGTCTTAAAATGAGAAATGACAATCTCAAATTAAATTAAGGAATGACAAGTAACACCCAAATTCAAGTTATTTGGAAGTAAATTAAGATTTTTCTTGAATATAGATATTGATAAGTAGACGTCTAAATCCAAGTTATTGGAAGTAAACTAGAATTTTATCTAAAATGATATTGGTAAGTAGGCATACAAATTCAAACTAATTTTACATGTATCAATGTTCAAACAAATATTGGAAAAACTTGATGAAGCAATGTAGTAGGATAAAACCTCTCAATATTTAGAGCTAATATTTTCATATTAAAAACCTTGTTGAGTTGAGAAAGAAATGAATAAGAATGTTATATTGATTTAAATGATGGACTATAACAAACACAAATGCCAGTCTTTTTATATTTTATTTTCAGGCATCCTCTTTATGAAATGTTTCTCCTTGTATTGATGGTTTCATTATGAAATTTACTATATAAAACTAATATGGTAAATATTTAGATATAATTCAATATACTTATATATTAAAGGAATTTAAGTTGGACGATGTTTAAAGTAGATGGTGTTAACATGTTTGTACATAAAGGGTATACGGTTGAATATTAACAATATAGAGATTAAATGAAAAAATAATTCCATATCAAACTCATCTCACTTTAACACTGGCATGGGATTTACCACTTAGTGTGTTGGTTAAGTGGTGGCGGTGTTGTTGTCCCCACCCAAATTCAAACCCCCATTAGGCCATTGTGATTGTGGGCTTACACCTTCATGATCCAGTGTGCTCGCAAGTTTGCGCCTTACCTTTGTTAAATGGGGATGAGGTCCCCCATTTGTGGTCTCACTGGTTCATAAATCCAGGTCAAAAGTGTTTCACGTGGACTCAAAGGGTGTGTCATGTCAACGTCACTGGTCACGTTAAATAGTTTACCAGGCACTTCTTTAAAAAAAAAAATTTAAAATTTTAAAAAAAAAACTAACATTGAGACATAAAATCTACCTTTCTTTCTGTAATATTGCTATCGGGATTCAACTATGTAGTTTTTGAGTCAAACTCATTGACCCATGTTTCCTGAGTAGTGGTTCACAAGAACCCATCTCTCATGAGAATCAATGGAACACATATCACTCATTGCATCTAGGTGAAACGATTGACTTGTGGAAAATATCTCTTACTTATCTACCTTTCTTTCACCATATTTTTTATTCGTTCTTTATCTATATGAAATTTAGTAACACCTCTCCAAAATTCCTTCTCTTCTCATTAATTTTTTATATTATACTCCTATTAGGGAGGTTAGTTTATCATATCATTTACAACATACACCTCAAAGTTGCCCATAAATGGTTGGGACTAGTGGAATGTAAAATATGCCCTATAAATTGAATGTAATTATTCATTATACATTTTTTTCTCATTTTTCATTTCGTAGAAGAAATTTATATATGGAAACAGTTGCAACATGAATCTTGTATATGCTTGTAAGGGGTGAAATTAGTTTTATTAAAAATATAGGTTAATTAAACAAATGTAAACAATAAATTAACATAGATTAAAATTTAGAAATGAGATTTGATAATTGTTATAATTATTTTAAAAAATAAATGACAAGGGATATGCCACATACCTTTGGAAACAATGTTGCATAGACTTCAATCATTCTAGTGCATAACATAAATGTTTGTAGTCTACTTAACGTCATAAAGTTTGTACAATCTTTGAAAGACCTACAAGTTGAATCTAAGCCCCTCTAAGTGAATCTTGAGCTCTATGAGAATGACGTAATATAAACTATCATTTTGTAGCTTATAGGATCAACCTGGCAAAATGTGGATTCCTACAACTAGTGTCACCTCAAATTTTAATATCTTAAGATGTGCAAGGACTATAATATTTAGAATTGCCATAGTGAAGATTATCAAATTGTGAAGGTCAAGTTCTCCTTAATCAACCCCCTTCTTGGATTAGGTTAATGACCTTGGAAAAATGTTAAAAGCAACATTCTCAAGCATGTAGATGTGCTCAAGATTGAAATGTTCCTATAATGATTTCTCTTTCTAGTTTTTCATCTTATGTTCATCAATTGTACAATGTTTTTTTTGTAAATATCAAGACATAGCAATAACTCATGCAAACATTTACCAAGGTGTCCAAATAACTAATAGAAAAGGGCGATAGTTAGAAATTTTGGATTATTGGGTCAATCACAAGTGCCTTGAGATCAAATTTGAGTGTTGTGGGATAAATTCAAGACAAAGAAATACAAATCTCAATTTAAAGATCAAATGCAGGGATATAGATGTGAGCATGGATTTACTAAATGACTAAATGATGAACAAATGAAAGTGAATGCAATTAAGCATGAGATAGAGTCAAGTGTATACCCATAAAAACTAGCAAATGAAAAATCAAACCAAATAAAGATTAAGGAATGAGCCAAACTTCACACAAAATGTACAGAAATTATTGCAATGTAATTATATTAAATTTCATCAAAATGGACCCAAGCTAAAAGGAAATCATTGTCATTATAATACTATAGTGCCTTATTTTAGCATCAACCATTATCTAAAAAAATACAACCAACATTTTTTTATGTGGAAAATTATGACACTTAAATAAAGTAAATATTGTTGTTCCAAATGATAACATCAATATAACACATCCATTATGCACATAAGTGCATGGAGATGTTAATGTTAGGAAAATGATATCTCAACCATGCATTTTTTCTTAAGCTACAGATTGGCTAAATAAGCATGTTGGTAAAATTTTGTTGCAAGATTATGTCTAGATTTGAAGATACTGAAGTTTTTGTTTTTGAAAGTTCCAATGTCAATTTTGAAGGCCTTAGAGGTGTTCTTTTGGGCCCAAAAGTGATTGGCACCCGCAGTGGCAAGTTAAAACATGATAGAGCACTTCACGAGCTTTTCGGTGCTTCAAACAATTCATTGTTCACACTTCTAGAACAAAATTTATGGCCTCTTTTGTGAAGCATTGCATCCATCCATGAAGTCACCTCCTTTTGTGAAGATACAAATAAAGTTTGAGGATTGTGGAGAAGAGTGTGAAAATAAAAGAGATATCATTCAAGCACACAAAGCTTTAAGGAGCAAAAAATATAGACGATCATTAATGGCAAAATCTGATGAAGAACATATACTATATTCTAGAGGTTGGTGCATTATATTGAGGTTGATGCCTAGTATTGGAGGGATTGGTGCCTCTTATTGACGAAGATTGGTATCTCATATTGGGTTCGTGTTGAAGTGTTGAGGATTGGTGTATCCAAAAGTTTGGTGTCTACAAAAATTTTACGAGATATTTTATATAAAGCAATACTTTGTTGTGGTTTTCTCCCATAAGGATTTCCACATAAATCTTGTGTTCCCGCACTCTTACTTATTTACATTGCGCATGCTTTTGAAATAATTGTGATTGTTAATTTGAAAATTGAAAGAGTTATTTTATATTGATTCACCCTTCCTCTCAATATAAGCTTGTGCTCTTCATGATCAAAATGCACAACATGATTCTCCTTTCGTAAACCCACTAAACTCACCAAAAAAGTTACAATTTTAACAAAGTATTAATGCTAGACATTTATGAAATTCCCAACTTTTCCAAATCAAGCAATGCATGTTTAGAGAGATAAAGAGACTACAAGAAGCATGTACAGTTTCATTCCAAAATTAAAGAGATACTTGCTCAATAGGATAAAAAACATCAATGCAAACCAAAATCTTTACTCATGCATTTAACAAAGAGATGGAGTAAGGATATAAAGAGACACCACATTAATTCAATTCCAAATCATGCAACAATTTTATTCTGTAAGACACGTCCATTAATTCTTTCTTAACATTAATTTAATACTGAAATTGAATGGAATAACATAATTCTCTGATTCCAAGACGCCAACAAGCATGAATCCAAATTGTGGAATAAAAACAGAAGCACACATTAGGTGGATGGAAGGCATTCTATGCTCTTCAAAACAGGTGTCGTGAAGCCCCCGGCTTGGGATTGGAAAACAATTCAAACCTTGTTTGGTCTTCTTGTGCTACCGGTTGTTCTTTATGGGTGTGAATTATGGGCAGGCAACACTTCAATAGCACAATGGAAGCAAATCGAGTGAATCCAAAAGCGTTTGATCACAAGCAAATTTAAAATCAAAAGCACCGTTCCATATGATATCATGCTAAGTGAAATGGGGGCATATCATGCTAAGTGAAATGGGGGCTGCCCCTATTGAGGCACTTGCTATGGTTCACCTCATAAGCTATCTAAAAAGAATCGAAAAAATGGATGGAGATAGATGGCCTGACGTTCTCTTTAATGATATATTGTGCAAACGAAAAAAGACGTGGATGCGACAAAACATCAAGTGGATGAGTAAATGGAATATCCAATTCAATATGTGCCCCACAAATAACAAAGAAATAAAGGTCTTCGTTATGGAGAAATTTTACAAGAGAAATTGGGGAAATGGGATTGGAAGGAAGAAAATATATTATCTCAATGAGCTCAACCCCTCATGTGATCAACTCCAAAAAGCGTACATAGGGGCCAAACTTTCTTAGAGAGCTAAAATTCTTATTGCTCAGCTGAGAACCAACTCTCATCAACTCCACTGTGAGACGGGGCGTTGAAAGAGGCCAAAGGAGGTTTGGGAAGAGAGAATTTGCGTGTTTTGCAATTCTGGGAAAGTGGAAACCAAACACCACTTTATTTTAGAATGTGAAGCATACAAGGACAGCAGGGACAAATTCGCGGATACTATATCCAATAGCTCTTGGCATAACCTATTGAGCGAGGAGTACATTGAGAAGTTAGGTGAGTGAGGAGTACATTGAGAAGTTAGGTGTGCTCATCATCAACTTGCACAATAAAAGAACCGAGTTATCGAAGTCGGCTTAAGTTGCCTAGCTGTCCCATAGGCTATGTTTAGCCTCGTGGACGTTAAAATTTTATCTTATCTTATCTAACAGTTTGACAGAATGCCCCAATGCAATCTTGTTGAAAAGGTGAAATTTCAACACGTGTGACAGTAAAAATGCCTCAACTGAAATTAACTGAATGTGAAATCATTCAAATGTTGGAGTCTTGGAGAATTGTTTGACAAAATGCTTTAGGACAATAATTCACTTATAAAAAATAATAAATTCAGCAAGAAAATCGTTTGATGGCTGTACTTCGAAGGAACAATGTAAATGTTGAGAACATGCCACAAACCATTTGTTAAAATGCCCAAGGAAAAGATGCAATATGCATGCAGCATATGAATTTCAATAAAATGATGCAATATGGACCACACATGCAATCCGTTTGACAAAAGAATAGGAATTTTAATAAAAATGGCATAAGTTAGTAAAACTACAATCCTCAGCACATGGTAATATAAACTCCACCACTGCTAGTCTAAATCTCAAACAAAAGGCGCCCAAAACAGCAAAGCTATGGCATTCAAAGACCAGACATATAAGGCTCCCAAACCAGCAATGTTTACGGCGCTTAGCACAGATTTGAATGACGGTGCCCAGCTGCAACCAAAGTGGCGCCAAGCGAAAAAATAAAGGTTTCAAACAACAATGAAAAATATCCAACCAACAAGGTGGGAGATAGCACCCCAAGTATGTTAAAAAAATAAGAATGAATACAACAACCATTTGTGGTATCCAAGCATTCAATTCCTCTAGCATATTAGTATAAATTGGGGGTGAAAGACAAGACCTGAATGGTTGACACTCGGAATATTTTCCCAATAAAAAAGAGCGATCATCTACAGCAATGGGTGGGAATTGTTTGACATAATTCCTCTTAGACAACAATAATCATTGCGCCCAGCCTTTAAAGGGCTGGCTCCCATTTTCAAGGCCTTTTTTTATAGGGGCAAGATAAGGTTAAACTACCTTTACCTACAAAACAACTGTTGAAATTTTAAATTAAAAATTTATTGTCTTGAGCCTCTCCTTGCATTTCGGAGGACACGCCTACCTATGAGGAGCAGCCAATATTAAATGCACTGGAGAGGGCCTGCAGACAAGCAACCTGCAACAAATTTTCATTGGGATTAAATCCCCCAACTGGCTCCTGACGTCCAGCAAAAGTGTGCAGTAAATTAATTGCTGATAGGTAGATTTGAATTTTGAATTTGAAAGGAAATTTTGTGTGTGAACAGTAAGAGATAATAAAGAAGAATGATTTCAGCCGTTAGCAAGTCTGGAAGTGAGTCTTGTGTGTGCAGCAGCAGATAATGTTTTTGGTGTGCTCTCAGTGATTCAGAGTGTGTGCAGCAGTTGCTGTGAGTGTGTGAAGAGAATGTGCAATGAGCAGTGACTGCTCCAGACATTCAGTGAAGCTCCGGGCGAGCAGCTCTAAGAAGCTCCAGACTTTGTTGGATGCAGCTCAAGATTGCTGCAAGTTTGTTTGTAACCAGTAGTTAGTAATCAATAGTTATTTCCAAGTTTGTATTTTGATTTGTCATAGTTTGGTTCAAATTTAATGGAAAGCAACAAAGAAAGTTGTATGTCTCCAGTTGCGTGTTTGTGTCTCCATTTTATTTAGTATTCCACTGTGCATTGCTAGTGATTAGCAAACATAATTGCAATCTCTGTATTTGTGTGTGTTTGTCCATGTTTGGGCATTTTAGACTCTTTTCATCATAAATTTCTTCACATAAAATACTATGGCTTCATTAGTATTCATCAAATAGGGCAGCCATCCAAACCTACCTATTTGTTGACTTGAGATCAAATAACTATTGGCAAGGATATTACGCTGAGTACTGGAACCTACACACTCCTAGCAAGGCTATTACTATTAGTAGATAATCCTACACACTCTCAGAAAGCTATCTCAACATGACACTCCAAACATTTTAATGGACATACCATACACTTGGCAAGGCTATTCCATTGCTTGGTAATACTATAAATACAGTGGCAAGGCTCATATTATTAGCATGCAAATCCTAAAAGACTTTTGATACGGTCCCATTAAAATCATAAACCGAAATCAACAACCCATGGCCTTTCTTCAAACAATAAATTCAATTAGGTAAACAATGCTTTAAGCATTAAATCCTTTTTACAAATGCAATTAACGAGAAATGTGAAGTTTCTTTGTATTTCTTATAGGTCTCTTGCAAGCGTCACTTGAACCTGAGAAAAATTTCAATATAACTTTTTCTAAACATATCACATGAATTACATTAGACATTCTAAAAATGCTAATATGTGGTTGACAAAAATTGAAAGAACTAAATACACTAATAAACTTGTAATTTGGTTCTTCAAAGAGAAAAGATTTCCACAATCCATGATAATAACTATTAAGAGTTTCTGGATTTGATTGTGTTGTAAATTTTTGCATCAACGTTTGGAATCACAAATTCAAAAATTTACAACACAATCAAATCCAGAAACTCTTAATAGTTATTAATTTGGTTCTTTTCAAAAAAAATTATGATTTTTTTTTTCTTTCAGAAAATTCCCTTACTAAATCCCAAAGAGGTAAGAATATGAAATGAAACAATAATATGGTCATATGTGGTCTACCCATCCTGACCTTTTTTGAAAATGATTTACTAGTACCCATCCCCATCTCCCGTACCAATACCAGTACCGGTCCCCTGATAACTAAGATTTATTATGGACTATTGCTTAGTTATTTACATCTTTGTTGGCAGGATGCATTGCTAATGTACTGAGCATTTTATCAGTTACATGACTAGCATCGATTTTTTTTTTTTGGTGGTTCTAATAATTTGAGTTGGTTGTAGGCATCATTTGCGTCTTTTTTAGTTTTTTATGTTTCAGAGGGCACTACCTTTGTGGAGAATATTTTTGGGCTCACAACTGCACCATAGAATATATGTAGATTTACTTTATATATTGTCGGACAAATCTAATTCCATACGTTACATGGTTGTGCCCAGCTAGACAGTCTATCAGTATGGAAGCATTATCAAATTATCTGGTTATTTGGATTTTTCCTCTCCTATAATTCCAACACCAGTCTCCAACCCTTGGTGCTTTTATGTACTATCTAATTGCCTTTCAGTCAAGATGGCACTGAGTGCAGCAACAATATTTTGTGCTGAATATCTCTTGTTTGTCTTCTATTCTGCATGACATGCTCGTCTTAAAGGTTGCTATGATCAACTTCTAGTGTTGCTTGTGGTTCTCTGCATTGTTTCTGCATTATTACGAGTAGCATTTCTCACCATCATCATGGTGGATTTATTGAGGTGTATGGCTAATATAGAGCAAGATGTATAGTTTTAGCCAATTATCCATGGAGTTTTCTAACAAGGCGACGCGGGGACGAGTTTTAGAGATGGGAGGACCAAGGGCCTAAATTTGGGGACAACGGGGGGCAGAGGTGGCGGACGACACTGATATACATATACTACTTGAAAAAATAGTTATAAAAAGATCTATAAGAATTACATTTCAAATGAGACTTTGGAAAATAAGTAAAATAGTAAAATTGCAAATACTAAACTACTTGAATACTACTAAAATTTGACAATGAAGATGTCAAATTGGAGATATATATTATATCCAAAACATCATAAAGATGATTACAATTAGTACAATGATATCAATATAACAAAATGTAGTAAAGGGAGACCTCTAATCATCCCCAAACTCCTCATTACTGGAACTATTGGATTCCACATGGTCAAGCTCCACCAAACTAACACCAACCAGCCCTGCCTTTATAATTGCAGCATCCTCATCAATCTGTGCTGGTTCCTTTGGCTCTACATCCCATCATGTTACCGGACTCTCTTTGTACACAAGTGTCTATCGATCAATTAGACTTAAAGCAATATGTACAGCCACAAGCTTCTCTGCTCTCCTAGAGATAAATTTGTTCCTCTTAAGAGAGTAGATGAAGCTATAATTAGACTAGTTCTTCTCAAAACCTGAATGTTGATGTTTATAGCTTCGATTAGATAAAATATCGACCCTACTATAATAGACGAATTGTGAAATATATAAATAGATATTAATGATTATAATACATATTTATTATTAATATCTATTATTTATATTCATTATCTAATATAGTAATTATTGTTATAATATAATAATGATAATGATAATTATCATTATTATAATATAACTAGGTTGATATAATTGATATCTATCTTTTATATTTATCTAATATAGAGTTATTATCATCATCATGATATACCTAGTAATGATCGAGCTTATTAATACCATTCAACTTAATCCATAATTTATTGTCGACGTGTTATAAGCTGTCGAACCATGTAATATGAATGGTATCCTTATTGATAATATACTTACACATCATCGACTATGTTATCGGTGTCTTAAACCGCGAGTCATTGTAATTGGTCGACGACATTACTTAAACAGTATGTTATCAAAGACATATACTTAAACCATATGGTACGTCAGATTGTCAAACGGCATATGTTATATTAGTTTGTCGATGGTTTATATAAACCATATGTTAAGTATTAACAGCATGCACTATGAAGAACTGTCACGCCTATGATAGGCATGACTCCTTGGGGAGTCACGTCTATCATAGACGTGACTCTTCATTATGTTACAATGAATATAAATACTATGAATGAACTGTTTCTTACTTACACAGATTTATAAGTGCTAAGAAATAGCGAGTTCAAGTTTTATATATTTCCCACCAAGCATATACAACAAACAATGCGAGTCTCACTTATCCAATCTGCAGAATATCAATATATATATATATATATCTTGTGATTAAATATATTACATATATTGAGGTTATATAAGAAAAATTAAAAGACACATATTCTGATCTAAAATTTAACACTGAAGAACTAGAAAACTGAGATAGCAATCAAATAGCTAGAGTGGTAGTCAAAGAATTTGGTCCATAGCAATTCCACCACCAAATTGGGTCCTCCTATGCCATAGTTGCCATATCTATCTTGGTCACATCAGAATAACCCCCAAGAGTGGCAAATCTAGTCCACTCTATGCGAATCGTGTTGGCCTCTACAAGATCATACATCTTCTCAATGGCCCTAAAGAACCCTACCTTCACCTCAACATCCTGTATCGGTGTAATTCTACCAAGCCTATGCTTGTACCACTTAGGATTCAATGCATAGGCAGCCATGTACAAGGGAGTGTTGAGCCTCTTACATCTCCGATGAATGATTGGCTGAATGTGCTCATTGTAGAATGCTAATAATGCAGGGTCCTTCTCTGGCACAACAACACTCATTTGATCAAGCATAGAATCAATTCACTCATACACCTCTCCAAGATTAGGTACATCGGCATCCTCGAATCCGTTGACCTAGACAACTGGAGAATTGATGGAGACTATATATTTTGCATCCATCCAAAAAACATCACTCTTCACTATATCCTTCACTCTCCTCCCCTGCACTGTCTTGAACTCAATCCATCAATTCCATTTTGTTGTGGTAACCATGACTTACAATGACATTCGCAACTCAAAACATTCTCTCCAAGAGAATGAAATAGAATGCATCTATAGTTTCAATAGGTTTCAATAACTCCTTAGAGAAGCTCTTGAAGAGTGGGTGTGAAGTGTGGTGGTTGCAAATAAACATCTATACATCTCTAGCATTCCACTCAATCTTCCCCATGTCCTTGAGTACATTATTCATGGCATGCACACAACAAGAAGTCCACAAAATATGTTTGTATGCTGCCTCAACTAATTTCCCCGTGCCTCAACTGATTTTCCCACAACTTTGTACACATGGGTTGTATCTATCACTACTTGGACCACATTTTGTAGCCCAACCTCCTCAATAGTATCCTTGAGGATCTAAAACTAAAAATCAGCATCTTTGTGATGCCCTGAACAATCAACTACTTTAAGAAAATATGGGCCCTTTGTACATGTAAACGTGATATTGATGAGTGGATAACGTGTAGTATCCCTCCACCCATCCATGACTATACTACATCCTCTTCACCCAACATTCCTTCATTTTTTCCGTCAACACATTTATCTCAGAACAGTTCTTATCCAAGATTGTGGTCCTCAATTTTATCTCCCCTGGTGGCACATATGGTCCTCCCCTTGCTACCATTGATATCATCTCCTCAGAATTATGAGATCGAGCTACATGAATTAAATGTCTTGGCAAAGAAGAACTTGCCAATGGCATCATATACATCATCCTTCAACAGAACAAAGAATAAATCAGCTATGGGATTACATGCATCACTTGTCAATTTTTGTTTCCTGTTCTCTCCTACATGGGCCCCTGAAGAAGACCTGCCATCATTCCTACTCTTGTCTGCAAAGTATGACCAGAACTCTGTGGCTGGCTCTGATGAACTTACGTCCTATGAGCCAAAGTAGCAGGCATAGGTGTAGCTGCACTGTCATCAGGAACATCCCATAGCTTGTTTATCTGAGCGTCCCTGTGTTTCATGGATTTTATCAAATTGCTTTTGTATTGTAAGGTCCAACGATCCCAAATAGATGCAGATTGAAGATTGAAGATTGAAGAAATAGTGTGTCATTCAAAAGATTCTGAAATTCAAGACAATTTCTAAAATTCCATTAATACCTGAACAAAAACACAACAAAGTGTATGAATGAGCAAAATGCAGCTCTGTTGTAGTTTAACTAAATTGGTTCCCTGTTTTTGATCTGAAAATTAGTTCAAGTGCAGCAGCAAAATACATACTGGTACAATGGGGAAGTCTGCATATCTTTCTCCATCAATTATTGTTGGAGGATTTTTTTCAGTTACGTGATCCCAGTCACATCATCTATCATCTCTCCATGACAACATATTTTTAGGACCATTGATGCTATTTATTCTAATACTTTTCAAAGTTGTCAGTAGTTAAAAACCTCCCAATTGGGTGCTTCTAATAATACTCTGAGCGAAGCTGCAATGTAAAATGCATATTCTAATCTTTGGCCTAATATCGCGTCGCATTTGAAATGAATTCAAATTTGTTGCTATCATGTCTTTTGTAGTGGGTTTTTTATTCAACTATCTAAGCTCTGTACTTTTTACGAAGAAGAGTTGTGGTGACTATTAGAGAATCAATTTGACCTTAAGCGCACGCTTCGTATCAATTAATATGAAATCACAAATGATCAGAAATCTTATTATTTTATAAGTAATTCAAAAAAAAAAAATTCAAACAAGAGAATTCAAAACTCTGTGATCATGATATTTTTCAAAAGATTGATATTGCGACTGCAGAATTTTGAATTTTCATTGTTTTCTCTAATGATTTTCTTGTTTTAAAAAAACTGAGCAAAGATATTTCTTCGAAGAACTATAAACCGACTCTATAGTACAAAATGTGTCCCTCTTTTTTCTTAGAAAGGAGAAACAGAACCGACTGTTACACATTACCATCATATCAATTTCAAACAGTTGAAAAAATTGCACTTTTTTATTAAAAAGAGTTGTGGTCATTGTTAGAGCCCCAATTTGATCTTGAATTATTTATAAAGTATATACCACTTTGTACCAAATAACATGCAATCACAAATGATCAAGAAATTTTATAATTTTATAGATAATTCAAAATTTTCTTATCCGAACTTAAAAAAATTGATATTATGACCGCCGAATTTTGAGAATTCATTGTCTTTTATAATGATTTTCCTTTTTTATTTTTTATTTTATTTTAATCTGAGCAAACATATTTCTTCTCAGAACTATGAACCCACCCTATGGCACAAAATGTGTCCCTGTTTTTTCAACTTAGAGAGGAGAGACAGAACTAACTGTTACACATTACTATCATATCAATTTCAAATGGTGGAAAAACAGACTTACCTTTCTCGCTGGCCCAGGCTACCCCAATAAAGTGTAACTGAATGTAAGCTTTCTTTCGGCGCCTCCCTCCGGCAGCGAGAAACGACAAGTAGAAATGGGCAAAATGATCACATCCAATCCGTGAATTGTTGAAATCTTAGCATTCAATCCATTTCACATCTACCTAGTAGTACTATAAATAAGGGTTTCAATTATATGAACATGTCTGTAAATAAGGGTTTCAATTATAAGAACATGTCTGTAAATATCCGCCAAATGCGGAGGCATGATGAGCAAATCCCTAAAGTTCGTGATCCATATTTGAAGCTCACTCATCGCTGCCATTATGCCTCTAAATGAAATCAGATCATTTTCAGGAAAAATATAAAGTTGAACAGAGATGAAATACTATGAAATACCTATATGCATAGACATGATCCATTATTTATGAG
This sequence comes from Thuja plicata, assembly GCA_018584345.1. Taxonomy (NCBI): domain Eukaryota; kingdom Viridiplantae; phylum Streptophyta; class Pinopsida; order Cupressales; family Cupressaceae; genus Thuja; species Thuja plicata. The sequence continues at coordinate 959,764 of MU226229.1, forward strand.
ATTGATTAATCAGGGTGGCTCAACTGACAGACCCCAGAAGTCTTCACTTTAATGGTCTTACCAATACAACCAAATAACAATATTCAGCATTCATTATCTTTTTTATTATACGATTATAATTATATATTTATGAAAGAGTTGGGGGTGAGAATCAATGTATTGTCAAGGTAGGTTAGTTTAGTTTAATTGGTGAGGATGACCGTTTTGTGAAGGTAGGTTAGTTAATTGATGAGTATGATGGTACACCATCTATTAGGGTTAGTTCAATCTTCAATGGCTTTGAGAGACTAGATCTCCAACTTGTAATAGCTTGAATGTATGCATCTTTATAATCTAATGTGCTATGCTTAAATGTATGCATCTTCATCATTTAATGCACTATGTGAAGAGATATCAATCATATTCATTATTTATTATTTAATCAAAACTTCAAGAAGATTGCAATGAAATCATATATTTATGGAAGAGTTGTTGTATAATTACTAAGATAATGATATGATTCTTGATTACATTATCCATCAAGATTAGGCCAACTCCTCATTGGCTTTCATAGACTAGATCCCCTACTTATAGTAGCTTAAATGTATGGAGCCTCATAATATTGTAATATACTATGTGAATGTATATCTATTTAATTTCGTTATATATAGAAAGATAATGAGACTATTTATTTGGGCCCTCTCTTGAAGGGGTGAGAGACAATCAATTAGAAAGGAACAAGGAATCATTTGGTCTTGGAGTGAGGGTTAATTGGGTTGAAAAGGATAAGGAGTTTTGGCATAAAGCATCGGTTGATTTTACTTTTTCTTAATTTTGATGGGGCTTTAAAACGTGATTTGTGGAGAGCAAGTGTGGCAATAATGTGTGGAGAGCAAGGAGGAGGTTTTATTTTTGATGGCTTTCTCCTCTTGCATCACTCTACAAATTATGAAGTTGAGTGGGAAGGGTTTGTTGTTGGGATAACTTTGGCTTCTTATTTGGGAGTTGAACAATTAGAGATAGAAGGAGACTCTCTTGCAATGATTAATGGGCTCTATGAAGGTCATTGTCCTAATTAGAAATTTAATAGATTTGTAGAAGATGCTTGAAGAATGTATGAGATGGGATGCATGGTGGCCTCTATGCATAAAGACATGCCTTTGATGGCTATAATGTCAAGGGATGATATGTGATGTCCCTAATGTAACTTGAATGTACTAATATAAGATTATAATGAAAGACATGATAATTGAGTAGGATACCCACAAATAGCTTAACAAACATCACGTGATCTAAACCATAAAAATGTGATCATGTTATATAGACAAGCTTAAAATGATATGTAGAATAAGATACGATCATGAAAGTATGTGGTGAATCATATCTATGCCTATGGATAATCTATCTAATGATTTAAGAAAGACATGCAATAAATTTGTGTGGAACATGGCATGAGTGATAAAGCCATGATAAATTGGCACATGTGTGGTCCTAGGATATGCCAATGTCTACAAATAGGTATCATAGGTAAATGAGTAATAATTCCTATGGATAAGCATGAAGGTGCAAATGATATGATCCTCAAATCATATGGATAAAGCTAGTTACCAATAGATGAGTAAAACAGTACAAGTTCCATAAAGTGAAAGGTGGTGTGAAGAAGATAGTGATCAATGAATAGCCACCTTTCAATATAGGCACAAGTGTGAAATATATGACATAGGAAATGCAAGTGATAAGGGAGAAGGCTCGATGCCCTAGATGTAAAGACATAGAAACATAGACATAAATGTAGAAATAGGAGAAACATAGTGTCATTAGTGTATAAGAGTACACTATGTAGGGGAAAAAGGTGACACCCCTAAATATAAGAAACATCAATGGCTAATTTGAGGGAGAACATGATACCTCCAACATAATGACAACTCAAGAAGTTTGATGTGACAGTGTACAATCAAAGAATTAATTTTCTATAGAACAAGGTAAGCTCAATAAGTGATTGTACAAGTGTGATATAGTAATATAAGATCAATGTGCGTGATCAAATAAGCATGATATAATATTTTGGGATCAATATAGAAACTCTAATAACTATGATATAGAAATATGAGATCAATACAAAAACTCTAGTACACAAATAGAATCAATGCAATATCAATGTGTAAGTGCTAAGAATTGTGATATAATCACTAGTCGTGGACCAAGGAATAGACATGTTCATGGCCATGAACATGGACATAAAATGAAATAAAGACGCAATATGATGGGAAAAGCTACCCACAAAGTATGGACCATATGGTTGAGCCATTAAAAGACATGGATAATGATCAAATGTTTGAATACTTGATGTCAATTGTTGCATGAGTAAGGACAGATCATGTCGCTAGAGGTTATAAAGATTACTTTGTTAGGATCTTACAAATGGGTTCATGTCTAAAGTCAATTCTTCTAAATGAAAAATAAATAAAAGGGGAAACGTTAGAAAGAAAAAGAAAGCAAAGACAATTGAAAAACAAAAGTACAAGACAATACTAGTGAAGCATAAGCATGAAGTGGATGTAAATAGTAGGAAACCAAACATGACTTCTCAAGTTGGGAAAAGAAAAATGAAATTAAAGGTAGAGAGAAAACATGATAAATATAGTGTAGACACCTAAAATTGACTTGTTGTTCGTGCACCACAATTTTACTAACTTTCATCTAAATTGATTAAATAATCTTTATTATTTAATTAATTAGTGTCATTCTACCACTTTAACATGTCAAATTCAACATTTCCCTCTAATTTCCATAATTGGATAATTTTAATTAATTATTTAATTATTAGCGTCTAATTATTATCTTATACTAATTAATCAAATAATTGTTATTATTTAATTAATCTCGTATATTTACAATTAATAAGTAATTATATTATTTAATTAATATCTTCGTGTGTGTGAATGAAATACACCTTCATGAGATTAGTTTATTTATGAGAAATCCTATGGAATAATAAAGACAATTTAAACTAAGAATTGTAAATAAATCAATAAGCATCCCATGGCTCTCTATCTAAGCATGTTAATAGAGCTCTTAGCCTTAATCTCTACTAATGACAATCCTAGAATGAGAATATGATAAAGATATGCCAATCTAACTCTCAAATTCTCTCAATTGCTTCAAATTATGAACTCAAATGCTCTTAATTGCTATGCAAAATGATCAATTATGCTTTGATATGCTTTTGATATGCTATAAAAATGGCTATAGTCTAGATGCTTTGCATTTGAATTTCTAGGATATCCTTATGCTTGCAAAATGGCTTGTATTTATAGGATTTTTCCAAGTGTAGGGGGTAGATTTAATTGATCATGATTAAGCCTTGGTTGAGTGAGAGGCTTTCAAATGGTTTTTGTTGCCCCATTTTTGTCCTGCATACCTTTAGATGGAAATGGAAGTTTAGTGTGTAGCATTGGTATTGAGATCTTCATGAGAGTCTTGAGTCTAAGTCTATTTTTCCCCTTAAGCTAGGAGGCCTTTATCGGATTTCCCCAATTTGACTTCTCTTTTGTAAGCCGGAGGGAATTTGTATCTGAGATCACGTTTCATTGGGTAGGTTAAGTCCCCAAATCCGGTAAAGGTCATTTTTCAGAGGTTTCTAACATTGGTTCTATTTACATTCGAAGTCTTTGGCGTTGGCACTTCATTTTGCAGCATTGGCGGAAAATCGGTTTCGGGCTTCTCCTTGGTGGAAAGTCACCTGCAGAGTATGTTTTCCGCAGTGAGTAATTCCAAATAATTTGGGGGCTAGAAAGATTATTGCATTCAAAATGCACCTCTACGGTCCCAACGGAAAGATTAAATTAAGAAGAATCCAAGACGCAAGCTTATCGGTAAAAAAGCGGAAAATAGCTTCTCCACTACTCCAAAAGGCGGGTTTCGACCTGCGGAGTACGGGTTCCGCCAAGTCATTAAAATTGAAGAGCTTTAAAGAAGAATCTATCTCATAAGTAATCCAAGGTATAAAGAAGCTGATGAAATCGACACACATCATTTTGGCATCTCAATAGGCTAAAATTCTCCCTCAGCGGATTTTTGGGTAGAAAACACTCTATAAGCATTTCTCCGCCCAAAAGGGAAGCAGAAAAGTAACTTTCCGCCGCCTCCAAAAAGTTAACGTTACGGTTATCTAAAGTGAAAAGATGTTTTTTTTTTTAACGGTCCAGAGGGGTAAAGTAATTAATTCAAATAAGGTTGTTTTGCTTCATAACGGACTTTTTCATAAATGCTTTAGTATTTTCATTCGTGTGGCGCAGGAAGTCGGATGTTAAATGGTAAGAATTCAAAAGTTATAAAATCAGTGAAATGTTGCAAACAAGAACTACCATCTGTTTAATGAATTGTCTGAATTTGAAGCTCTTGGCAATATTTGTTCTCTGCTCTTACATTCCTGAGAGATATCCCTAATTCCTGAGTCAAAATCAATCAAAGCATGGCTACTAAATTTATGGGATTCAATGTGATGAACGACATCACTTCTGACTGGCATAAAATCTCAGACACCTCTCTAAAGTTCTTCGATATGCAGAGCTTCCAGAATAGAATGGGGGCGGACCAAATGCACCCTATTACTAAAAAACTGAAGGAGAGTGGATTGGTTGAAGCCACTGGTTCTCCCATTGCAGTTCAAGTGCCATATCTTGTTCGAGAATGTATAGCGCGGTATAATCTAGATACTAAGCAAATCCTCCAGCCCAATGACACGGTGGTACTCTCCATTGATCAAGACTTCGTCCAGAACTCCTTGCACATTCTGGAGCGGGATAAATACTCAGAGATGACATATAGTCAGGCGGTTACTGAGTATGGAGCAAAGAAGCCTGTGTGGATGAAAGAAATAATGAATTCATGGTTTCAAGAGCCGAGGAGTGCCAAGGGCAAGTTGCCTAAAACATTATATGACACGAACATGAAGTCAGAAATTGTAGATATCTTGGTATTGCTCCACATGATCAGAGGTGAGAGCGATGCATTAAATTTTGTTGAACACCATTTCTTCTTAGTCCAGGTGATCTGCTCTCAACACCATTTCATTGATTGGGCCCTTATGGTAAGCGAAAATCTCTCCAATGCCCTAAATAGAGCTAAACATCAGAATGAGTTCTACATGTCATCAGTCTTATTATATATATTGGCTACAATTCAAATTTGGCCAAGGCTTCCTAGATTAGAAGAATTCCCAGAGGATGTTAAGAGTTATGAATTCTTCCCCTGTTTGCAATTACATAATAGTTATGCTGAGTATCTCAAAATTAATGATGCATTCACAATGAGACTGTGCAGGGAGCTACAAGGTTTCCCAGAAAGGAGATTTTCTCCTAAAGCCATGGCATTTGTCAACCAGTTTGGGTGCTACTTTATTCAATTTGCAGATTTCTCATATATTCATCTTGCAGGATTCGATGACTTCCCTTTGAAGCTGCCCATATATCCTGATGACATGATCGTGCAACTTGAAGTGATGAGGCAAGCGGTCCAAGTGAATATTATTTGTGCTGATGCTAAGAAGAAAGGCTATGATTTCCCAATGACTATTGGAGCTTACAGTTGTGCGTCCCGGTCTGAGGCAAAGAATGTTATGAAAACAATCTCAAAAAGGTTCCAATTGGAGACATATGATGTTTTAAGGTTGCAGTATGATCCTGTGAATTATGCCCGAGATCACCTGCAAATGAGTCGTGATATTCATCACATTGATGACATTACGGTTGTGGGGCTAGAAGATGGTGGCCAGCATATGTATGATAATACATATTTAGAAAAGATAAAGCTGCTCCCTATAGGTTTTGAACCCATGCTAGGTCAAGCCATTAACAACTTGTAGACCTTGATGGGTGGGATCTACAAAAGGACAGAGCAGTGGGTCGAGTGGATGACAGGCATAAGGAAGAGGTCAGAAAGGAAGCCTCCTTCTCAACAAACTCCTGCAAAGGAGCCTTTGAACGTTCCCACAAAATCCTCAACAACAACCTCAACTATGGTTAAAGGATTAGTTCAACCAGTGGGCGGAGGTGATGAAACCCCTAAGAAAGAGATCCCATTAGAGAAGACATACAGAGAGGGCCCGGTTCCACACATCTGTTCAACTCAAGAAGCAGTCTCCAAGGACCCGGCCAAGTTTGCAGTTGAGCTCACTAAAGGTGCAGGACCTGAATAATCAGTTAAGGCTAGTGTTGTAGACACACAAGTTGACACCTTGATTCAAGATACTCTAAGGCGAGGATCCCCTACTATAGTAGAGGTGGGTGAAGATAGCTCCATTACTTCAACCACATAATCGGATGAGGGGATTGGGAAGCAATGGAAAGCTTCTCAAGTCATTAAATTAGTCTCCTCCTCCCGTACTTTGGTGAACCCATTTACTTCCAGACCCAAAGCTACTCCTCCGGTGATTAGGAAGTTGTTCATAGAATAACTAGTCTTTGCTTCCAAAGTTACTAGTGTCGAATCTTGGATAGAGAACACTCTAGAACGCAAGAGGAAGAGAGTAGAGGAAGGGACATCTAGCAAAGATACTCTTTCCCGAGCCTTACAACCCAACACCACTGTGAGTAAAGTGAAAAAAGTAAAGACAATGTCTACACTAGGTCGAGATCCTGAAAATGGGAATTTCACTATGGAAGTAGCCAAGCCTATGAAGGAGGGTAGATTCGAGGACATGACTACCTCTGATTTTCAGTTGCATTCATTCGATATGGGGTTGGCCCATCATGATACCAATGTGGATTGGTGGAAGTCTACCAATGTAGTGATTGAAGAAGAGCTTGAAGAGCTCAAGACTACTAAAGTGCAACTCAAAGCAGAAGTCACTGAGTTGACAAATTTCATCAGGCAGCTCATCACTCTGATCGCTAATGTTCCCAGTACTCAAATCACTTTCAATCCCAACGCTGTAGAGAATCAAGCTATCATTGCCAAGTTGCAAGAGGATAGACATTTTGGGCAAATTGGTAGGAACTGGATTGAGAGACTCAGGTCCGAAGGGCTTCTGGTTGTTGAGCAGCTAGGTGACACTCTCCTAAAGTTGAAAAAGGAGAGAAATAACATTGATCATAACTTGCAGACTCTCACGACGGAAAGAGTGAAGTGTCAAGAATGCATATTAATTCTGCACATAGCAGTGAAGATGAAGACTAAGGAGGCAATAAAGGCCAAGATCTTGTAGAAAGGAGATGAGCCTTTGATTGAATGGCTACAAAGTCTAGAATTTAAGATTGAGATGATCATCCAAGCCGAAGTAGGGTTGCAGCAGACAGATGTCAAAATCAAAGAGGAGCAGAACATAAATTTTAAACTCCTTCAAGGTCTCCACACGGAATCACAGACAAGTGGTCATGGAAAGGAAATGATTGGAGTGACCAACAAGCAGAAATCCTTCTGAGAATATGTGGACAAACTGGCAGAGCATTCTTCTTCCCGCTTGGATAAAGTACCAGATCTCCAGCAATTGAGTGGGTGTATCTACAAGGCTATGGAGGAACTAAAGGATCGGATAGACGCTGTCAAAGTTCTGGCCAAAGATCAATCCCGGTGGCTCATCAGATATACCAACATTCACATCAATAGGCAGGAAGAACTCATCCCAATCATTACAGCTGTCACTGCCTATAGGGATAAATTAGACAAGGGGAAGAAAGCTGAAGAAGAGATAGATTCCCTCTTGTACTAAATTTTGATAAATATTGTAAAGGATAAACATTTTTTTATCATTTCTAGTTAGATAAGTTGAACCGTTTCGGTTACCCTTTTTGTAATGGTCCAACTCTGGAACTCTATATGTACTATTTCCAAAATCAATAAACGGTCGGCTACATTTTGGTGTGAAGAATGGCATTTTGTTGAGTCAAATTTGTGTATGACTGAATACCATTGCTTTAACTATTCCATTGCATTGCATTTATCTTTCTATTTATTTGAATGTTTCCTTGAAATTAGATTTATAGTTTATGATTGAACCGTAGTTCTGTATTATGATTTGATACAGCTAACAAGAGGGGAATATGGTGTTATTCTATGTTTGGGAGATGTTCCTATGAAATAGATCAACTCATTGTTGCTTTATCATTAATCCTTAGTTTTGCATTTTCATCTTCATTATATGTCATTGCATTACAATTTTTTAAAGCTTGTATGATTACCAAGATCTCCAGATTGGCTAGATTTAGTTGAATTTAATATGCCTAAGCTAGTTCCTATCTAAGCCTAGCTTGGTTTACCTCTTCTATTCTCGGGTTAAGAACATACCCCTGTTAGATTAGAAAAGATTCATAGTCATTGAAAATCATTCATTTAAGGGAGTTGTACCTTCAAATTCAGAGGGAAATTAGTTATTCATTTACATTTCCCAACTATTGTATTCGATTGTTCTTTAATATTTGGGTATTTTGTTGTTAAATTGAAGAAAAACAATTTTTTTACCAATAGATTTTTGGTGACTCTACTGGGGAGGCAAACGGTCATTATAATAGAAGAAATACCATGAGGAAAGATGGTGCTTCCCCATGAAAACATAATTCCTATTCTCCAACCGAATCTTGGTTTCCAAGACGATCAAGAGGATCGCATTAACTCACTGAATACTTTTGTGTGGAGATACAGAAGAAACACTGAACATTATAGGAATGCCAGCCAAGTGCTCGAACAAGAAGAAGCTAGAGTAGAAGCGCTTGATGGCGCCACACGAAGGAGAAATCTAAGAAGGGCACAATGCCAAGTAGAGCGTGAAGATAGACCGCATAATTAGTTGAAGCCCTGGAGCCTAAAAGATTTCTTAGGAGTGCAAAAAAGGAAGTTAGTACAGACCCAGTCTTTGAGGGACTTGTAGATATTATTTTTTCTCTACTTGAAGTACCTCGTCAAGGAAATAGAACCTCCAAGAGCAAGAGAAGACCCCCTTCACCTCCCAAACAATCTACTCTTTTGTCTACCAATTTCCAAGTGTTAACCTTGCATGGAGTGGTTGCTCCTCCTATTGTCAATCTAACACCTTATCTACCTCAAGTAGTTATAGAAGTCCCTTGGGCCACTGCAGTTGGACCATTGCAATTAGCAGCATATAATCCCCTTCCCTTAGGTTCAAGGAAGAATTTCCCCAAATTCTCCGGAGATGGGAAAGTATCTACAGATGAACACATTGTTGCATTCTTTGCTTCAGTTAATATCTTAGTAGTACAAGAAGAAGATGTGGCTGTCAGATTATTCATTGAATCCCTTGTTGAAGGTGTTGTTGATTTGTTTCATCACTTTCCCAATTCCTCTATCACAGATTGGGCTTCTATGAGAGATGTATTTGAAAGAAGATTCTAAACTGGTTAAGATGAGCATGCCTTGTTGACACAATTGAATTCTATCAAGAAAGAGCCTTCTATCAGTATGAGGGATTTTGTGGGTAAATTTAACAAGCTTGTAAATCATATCCCAGTAGCTCACAGGCCTATTGTAGGGAATTTGAAATCATTCTTCATAAGTGCTATGCCACCTGATATCAACTATGATTTAAGAAGAGTAAGCATGGCAGATTTGGATGCCACACAAAGAACTTCTGTAGAACTTGAAGACCACATGATCTCATCAAGAAAGTGGAAGAGATAAATACAATCTAGAGCCAATACTAGTAATACCACATCATCAGATGAGATGATTCAAAAATTATCCAATGAATTCATTACCTTCAAGAGGCAACTTCCCAGATTTAGTAATCCCTACCATTAAAACTTTCAAGAGCAGCCTGGAAGAAACAACGACGGGAGGAACGTCGATGGAAAGACATTACAATTAACACCTCCACCATAGAGGCTAGCTATAGAAGCTCCTCCTAAAAGGGGAAACATGTGTGCATTTCACCTAACGACAGATCATGATGGAGAAAGTTGCCCCTATGTAGCTCAAGCTTGGCAGATGCATCAAACTGATGAGTGGAATGTTGGAGTATCTGGAGCTGAACCAAATTCGTAATCACATGACAACTCTGAAAACTTATATTTAGAGTATGAATCAGATTCAGAACGAGAAGTGACATGTTATGCTACCATAGATGGGACCTCCTACATAGTATTGACCTAGAGTCAGAAAGATAAAGGTCCTGCTTCCACAACTCCTCCAAAAAATAATGAGGCATCTACTTCCAATTCTAAGGAGGCTAACCAAGGAGTGAGGATTCTACAACCGGGTAAGGGACAAAACTCTTTTGACATTATTCAATTTTGTAGAGATTCCAGAATTTAGATTTCCCCCATAGACTATCTTAAGTCTAATCCTATAGAACTGCAAAAACTAGTAGATTACTGTAAAGAGGGGAATAATAATTTAAACCAAAATGTCATGACTGCCATAGAAAATGAGTCTATATTTGCAGACCCAATTGAGTAGGGAGAGTCATCTATTTTGGCTACCTTCCTAGGCCAAAATCCTGATCCATTCTATGTGTCATTGTATATTAATGATTGTAAATTAAGCAATTGCACAATAGACTCAGGAGCCTCAGACAATGTAATGCCATCAACTGTAGCTAAAGCTTTAGGTCTCACCCTCACTAAAGCTCATGGTAGGTGTTACTCCATGGATTCCAAGAAAGTACCTATGGTTGGAAAAATCAAAGATGCCCAAGTGTCTCTAGCAGCACACCCTGAGAAGAAAATGTTGTTAACAATACTTGTTGTTGATATACCTGCTAGTTACGGTTTGTTGCTAAGCAGAAATTTTTGCAGAGATCTAGGAGGGGAAAAAAGTTGGATTGGTTTGAAGCTTTAATCCCAGTGGGTAACAAAAAGATAAAGCTAGTTCCTAAAGAGAAAGCTAAGTTCACAGTGCTAAAATCTGATGACCCTAAAGCCTAAATTTTGTATCAGGAATTAGAATTTGGAAACTATATGTTATTTACAGATGATCATGATGGGAAAAACAAACTTGAAAAATAGGAAAAGTAGTCTTCCACTGAAGAAACGCCAACATAGATTTGGACTCTGGAATTTGATGGTAGTTGTGCATCGTTAGGGTCTGGTGCAGACGTAGTCATAATATCGCCAGATGGAGTTTTTGAGCCCATGGCTTATAAATTGGAGTTCGGAAACACCAATAATACAGCCGAATATAAAGCCCTACTGTTAGGAATTATTTCTACAAAGGAGAAGGGCGTGAAAATTTTGAGATCTCGAGGTGATGCTGAGTTAATTGTGTGCCAAGTCAAGAATCAATACTATGTGAAGAATCATAGATTAAAAAACTATAGGAATAGAGTATGGGATGCAATCGAAGCATTAGATGAATTCTTTATTGAATCTGTGCCAAGAGAGTTGAATTCCAAGGCAAATTCCTTAGCATTATCAGCCTCATTACTCCTCCCTCACCCAGAGTTCAAAGATAAGAAGTGCCAAGTAGAGGTTGTGTATAGACTGTCTGTGCCTGATTATGTGGAAGATTGGCAGGTGTTCGAAGATGAAAAGAACCTCATTCTCTTTTTGGAGAGCGGCGGTGACTTCCATAGGGATACTCCTAACAATCATAAAAGAAACCATCATGAAAAGCACAAGAAGGATAAGTTAGATATCATCTAGTTGCAAGGTAATATCATCTCTCCCCATTTAGTCGCACTTGAAAAACTTTTCAATAGGCATGATACTTTTCTTAAAAAGAAGAGAATTGAGAAAGACCCTACCACTGGTGAATATGAAGGAATTAATATTGCAAGTGAAAATGATCCCAAGATGATCAAATTTGGGAAATGATGCACTGAAGTAGAAAGGGAACAGGCTAGGAAACTCTTCCTAGAATACCAAGATGTTTTGCCTAGAGTTATGAAGATCTAAAATTTTTTATGAATGGGAAATTCAAACACCAAATTCCTTTAAAACATGAGGCCACTCCATTTAGGAAGAAACAAAGGAATTACAACCCCAAAGTTGTTGATGCCATATTTACGGAAGTTGATAAAATGCTTAAAGCAAGGATCATATATCCTATCCGTCATTCTACCTGGGTGGCGAATATAGTGCCTGTGAGGAAGAAGAACGGAGAAATAAGGATCTACGTAGATTTTAGAAATCTTCATCAATCTTACTTGAAAGACAATTACACCCTACCCAACATGGATCACCTACTGTAGACCATGGCTGGAGCTGAGATGATGTCTATGTTAGATGGCTTCTCAGGGTACAATCAGATAGAAGTGGAGAAAGCAGACCATCACAAAACGGCTTTCACTACCCCATGGGGCACTTTCGCATATCACATAATGCCATTCGGGTTGATCAACGCTAGAGCTACCTTTAAGAGAGGTATGGATCTTTCCTTCAGCAATATGAAGAACAAAATAATTCGTATGTATCTGGATGATCTTACTGTGTTTTCTAGAAAAAGAGCTAATCATATAAATAATTTAAGGAGAGTGTTGCAAAGGTGTAGGGAAGATGGGATTTCATTGAATCCCAAGAAGTCAGTTTTTGTGTGATTGAAAGGAAAATCCTGGGTCACATTGTTTCCCAAGAAGGCATAAGAATTGATCCAGAAAGGGTGAGAGTGATCCAGCAGCTGAGCTTACTTGTGAACAAAACTGGAGTAAAATCATTTTTCGGTCAGGTAAACTTCCTCAGGAGGTTTGTCCCAGATTTTTTTGAAATTACCAAATGCATAGTGGACATGATGAAAGGAAATGTAAACTTCAAATGGAACGACCCTGGAAAAGAAACTTTTAAAATCATAAAAATTGCCATAGCCAATGCCCCAGTTTTATGTCACCCAGACTACAAAAACGACTTCATAATCTATTGTTATTCCTTTGAACATACTCTGTCAGCCATCCTTATGCAGGAGAATGAGGAAGGAGTTCAGGATCCTATTGCTTTTATGAGCACACCTCTGAAAAATCATGAGTTGAAATACTCTCAGAATGAAAAGCATGCTTTTGCAGTAGTAAAGGCTGTGAAGAACTTCAGATTCTATATTTTACACTCTCACTCCCTTGTATATGTGTTGACATTGCAATAAAGAGTATATTGACTCAACAGGATGTGGGATGTAATAACAGAGGAGCATGGGTGGCTAAGACTCAGGAACATGACAAAGAAATAAAACCCACCAAGTTGGTGAGAGGAAATGCACTGTGCAAAGCAATGGCAGAAAATCAAGTGGACGAAGAGCCTGAAACGATGCAATTGGTTTTAGCAGTAAATATGCAAGACCCTTGGTTTTAAAATATTGGGTATTTTCTGACATATGGTGAATGTCCCTAAGGATTGACTTCGAAACAAAGAAGAGATTTGAAACTGAAAGCTTCTAAATATGTTATTTGGGAAGATAGATTGTATAAGAGATTTATAGATGGGACTTTCCTCCGGTGTGTTGACAAACAACGAACAAGAGAAGTTGTTAAAAGTGTTTCACGATGAAGCTTGTGGGGGACACTTTTCCTCATCCGTTACTGCATTCAATATTTTGAGACAATGTCATTACTGGCCAGGAATGTTTAGAGATGCATATCATTGGGTGGCAAGATGTGAGAAATGCAAAATGTTTACTGGAAAGCAACAGCTAGCAGCGCTACCTCTCAGACCAGTGATAATTGAGGGTCCTTTTCAGCAGTGAGGTATTGATTTTATTGGCCCTATAAATCCCACATCTAGCTCAGGCCATACCTACATAATCACTGCGATAGATTATTTCACAAAATGGGTGGAGGCGAAAGCAACCAATAAAACTACTTCGGGGGTAGTATGTGAGTTTATCAAAGAAAACATCCTGGTAAGGTTTGGCGTGCCTATTAAGTTAGTTATGCATAACGCCACATACTTTTCTTCTCAAGAAATTACCAAATTCTATTTTGAGTATGGAATTATGATCAGTCACTCATCTGACTATTTCCCTCAAGGAAATGGTCAAGATGAGTCCAGTAACAAAAACTTGGTGAACATCATGAAGAAGCTCATGGAAGATAATTAGAGAACGTGGCATAAGAAAATCTATGAAGCCCTCTGGGCAGATAGAGTGAATCCCAAAAGAGCCATTGGCATATCTCCTTTTGAACTTGTCTACAGGATCAAAGCCAGTCTCCCATTGCCATTGGATTTAGCAAATTGCAGATTGAGAATGATAGTAGAAGATGGTGTATATGAAGATGGTTTAGAAAAGAGGATTCTTTACTTAAACAAACTTGAAGAGGAAAGAGAGAAAATGGTGGATCACATCACACAACATCAAATGCGCGTGAAGAACTGGTTTGATAAAAAGAGCAGACCCCAGAAATTTATGGAGGGAGATATGGTGCTGTTATGGGACAAGCGCAGGGTACCCAAAGGCATGCATGGAAAATTTGAAACACTGTGGAAAGGACCTTTCAAGAGCCATCATGTGCTTGAGAAGAATTCTTTTAAATTAACCTATCCAGATGGTGAAGCACTCCCCCTGACATACAATGGTCAGGACTTGAAATTGTACCAGATCTAAATATAAAACAGGTAACCCCTGTATTATATAATAGTTACGTTTAGTTCCCATTTTTTTTCCTTAGTTAGGTTTCCTTTCCTTGCTTTCCTTTCCATGTTTTTTCTTTAGTTTTTTTTTGAGCCGTCCTTTTGTTGAGCTTTACAAAACTAGAGACTTGAGTTCCTTGCTTGGACATGTGAATGTCCAAGTCGCCAGACAGAGCCAGTTGTTGCCCCATTTTTGTCCTGCATACCTTTAGATAGAAATGGAAGTTTAGTGTGTAGCATTGGTATTGATATCTTCATGAGAGTCTTGAGTCTAAGTCTAGTTTTCCCCTTAAGCTAGGAGGCCTTTATCGGAATTCCCCAATTTGACTTCTCTTTTGTAAGTGGGAGGGAATTTGTATCTGAGATCACATTTCATTGGGTAGGTTAAGTTCCCAAATCTGGTAAAGGTCATTTTTGAGAGGTTTCTAACTTTGGTTCTACTTACATTCAAAGTCTTTGGCATTGGCACTTCATTTTGCAGTATTGGCAAAAATTTGGTTTCGGGCTTCTCCTTGGTGGAAAATCACCTACAGAGTGTATTTTCCGCGGTGAGTAATTCCAAATGTTTCAGCAGTCAGTAAAGTTTGAAAGTGGATAATTTGGGGGCTAGAAAGATTATTGCATTCAAAATGCACCTATATGGTCCCAAAGGAAATATTAAATGAAGAATAATCCAAGACGTAATCTTATAAGAGGAAAAGTGGAAAATGGATTCTCCACTACTCCAACAGGCGGGTTTCGACCTGCGGAGTACATTTTCCACGAAGTCATTAAAATTGAAGAGCTTTAAAGAAGAATCTATCTCATAAGTAATCCAAGGTATAAAGATGTTGATGAAATTGACACACATCATTCCAGCATCTCAATAGGCTAAAATTCTCCCTCAACAGATTTTTCGGTAGAAAACACTCCATAAGCATTTCTCCGCCCAAAAGGGAAGCAAAAAAGTAACTTTCCACCGCCTCCAAAAAGTTATCATTACGGTTATCTAAAGTGAAAAGATGTTTTTTTTTAACGGCCCGGAGGGGTAAAGTAATTAATTCAACTAAGGTCATTTTGCTTCATAACAGACTTTTTCATAAATGCTTTAGTCTTTTCATTTGTGTGGTGCAGGAAGTCAGCTATTAAACGGTAAGAACTCAAAAGTTATAAAATCATTGAAATCTCACAAGAAGGAACTACCATTTTTTTGATGAGTTGTCTGAATTTGAAGCTCTTGGAAATATTTGTTCTCTGCTCTTACATTCCTGAGAGATATCCCTAATTCCCGATTCAAAATCAATCGAAGCATGGCTACTAAATTTATGGGATTTGATGGGATGAACGACATCACTTCTGATTGGCATAAAATCTCAAACACCTTTCTAAAGTTCTTTGATATGCAGAGCTTCCATAATAGATTGGGGGTAGACCAAATGCACCCTGTTACTAAAAAAATGAAGGAGAGTAGGTTGGTTCAAGCCGCAGGTTTTCCCGTTGTAGTTCAAGCACCAGAGCTTGTTTGAGAATGTATAGCTCGGTATAATCCGTATACTAAGCAAATTCTCCTACCCAATGCAACATAGCTACTCTCCATTCATTGATACTCCATCTAGAACTCCTTGCGCATTCCAAAGTAGGCTGAATACTCATTGATGACATATAGTCGGGCGACTACTAAGTATGGAGCAAAGAAGGTTATGTGGAAGAAGGAAATAATGAAGTCATGGTTTCAAGAGCCAAGGAGTGTCAAGGGAAAGTTTCCTAAAACATTATATGACATGAACTTGAAGCCAGAAATCGTAGATTTCTTGGTACTTCTCCACAGGATCAGAGGTGAGAGTGATGCACTAAATTTTGTTGAACATCATTTCTTCTTAGTCCAGGTGATCTTCTCTCAACACCATTTCATTGATTGAGCCCTTATGGTAAGAAAAAATCTCTCCAATGCCCTAAATAAAGCTAAACATCAGAATTAGTTCTACATGTCTTCAGTCTTATTATATATTGGCTACAATTAAAATTTGGCTAGGGCTTCCTATATTAGAAGAATTCCTAGAGGACGTTAAGAGTTATGAATTCTTCCCCTGTTTGCAATTACATAACAGTTATGCTGAGTATCTCAAAGTTAATAATGCATTCACAATGAGACTATGTAGGGAGCTACAAGGTTGCCCAGAAAGGAGATTTTCTCCTGAAGCCATGGCATTTTTTAGCCAGTTTGGGTGCTACTTTATTCAATTTGCAGATTTCCCATATATTCATCTTGCAGGATTTGATGACTTCCCTTTGAAGCTGCCCAGATATCCTGATGAGATGATCGTGCTAGTTGAAGTGATGAGGCAAGTGGTCCAAGTGAATCTGATCTGTGCTAATGCTAAGAAGAAAGGCTGTGATTTCCCAATGACCATTGGAGATTATAGTTGTGTGTCCCGGTCCAAGGCAAAGAATGTTTTGAAAACATTCTCAAAAAGGTTCCAATTGGAGACATGATGTTCTAAGGCCGCAATATGATCCTGTGAATTATGCCTGAGATCACCTGCAAATGAGTCATGCTATTCATCACATTGATGATATTGAAGACTAATTGACCAATTCCAAGGATGACTTAGAAAGCAAAGAAAGGTTCTACGCAAGGTTAACTATTGAACAAATCAAAAAGTTCAAAGTTAACATTGTAGTTGAGGGGATAGAAGATGATGGCCAGCATATGTATGATAATACATATTTAGAAAAGATAAAGCCCCTCCCTATAATTTTTGAACCCATGCTAGGTCAAGCCATTAATGACTTGTAGACCTTGATGGGTGGGATCTACAAAAGGATAGAGTAGTGGGTTGAGTGGACGACAGGCAGAAGGAAGAGGTCGGAAAGGAAGCCTCTTTCTCAAATAACTCCTACAAAGGAGACTTCGAACGTTCCCGCAACATCCTAAGAAACAACCTCAACTATGGAAAAAGGAGTAGTTCAACCAGCGGGCGGAGGTGATGAACCCCCTGAGAAAGAGATCCCATTAGAGAAGACATGCGGAGAGGGCCCACTTCTAGACATTGGTTCAACTGAAGAAGCAGTCTCCAAGGACCTGGCCAAGTCTATAGTTGAGCTCACTAAAGGTGCAGGAAATGAACAATCAGTTAAGGCTAGTGTTGTAGACACACAAGTCGACACCTCGATTCAAGATACTCCAAGGCAAGGATCCCCTACTGTAGTAGAGGTGGGTGAAGATAGCTCCAGTACTTCAGTGAAAGAATAAGATGAGGGGGTTGGGTAGCAACAAAAAGCTGCTCAAGTCATTAAATTAGTCTCCTCCTCCCCTACTTTGGTGAACCCATTTACTTCTAGACCCAAAGCTTCTCCTCCGGTGATCAGGAAGTTGTTCATGGAAGAACTAGTCTCTATTTCCAAAGTTACTAGTGTTGAATCTTGGATAGAGAACACTCTGGAACACAAGAGGAAGAGAGTAGAGGAAGGGACATCCAGCAAAGATACCCTTTCCCGGGCCTTACAACCCAAAACGACTGCGAGTAAAGTGAAGAAAGTAAATACTGTGTCTACACTAGGCTGAGATCCTAAAACTGGGCATTTTACTATGGAAGTAGCCAAGCCTACGAAGGAGGGAAGATTCGAGGACATGACTGCCTCTGATTTTCAGTTGCAATCGTTCGACATGGGGTTGGCCCGTCATGATACCAAGGTGGATTGGTGGAAGTCTACCAATGTAGTGATTGGAGAATAGCTCAAAGAGCTCAAGACTGCTAAAGTGAAACTCAAAGAAGAAGTCAATTAGCTGACAAATTTCATCAGGCAGCTCATCACTTTGATCGCTAGTGTTCCTAATTCTCAAATCACTTTTGATCCCAATGCTACAGAGAATCAAGCTATCATTGACAAGCTGCAAGAGGATATGAATTTTGGGAAAATTGGTAGGAACTGGATCGAGAGACTCAGGTCCGAAGGGCTTGTGGTTGTTGAGCAGTTAGGTGACACTCTCCTAAAGTTGGAAAAGGAGAGAAATAACATTGACCAGAACTTGCAGACTCTCACGGTGGAAAGAGTGAAGTGCAAAGAATGCATAGTAATGTTGCACATAGTAGTGAAGATGAAGACTAAGGAGGCAATAAGGGCCAAGATCTTGCAGAAAGGAGATGATCCTTTGATTGAATGGCTCCAAATTCTGGAATTTAGGATTGAGATGATCATCCAAGATGAAGCAGGGTTGCAGTAGATAGATGTCAAAATCAAAGAGGAGCAGAACAAAATTTTTAAAATCCTTCAAGGTCTCCACATAGAATCACAAACAAGTGGCCATGGAAAGGAAATTATCAGAGTGACCAACATGTAGAAATCCTTCTCAAAATATGTGGACAAACTGGTGGAGGAGTCTTCTTCCCACCTGGATAAAGTACCAGATCTCTAGGAATTGAGTGGGTGTATCTACAAGGCTAAGGAGAAACAAAAGGATTGGGTAGATGTTGTCAAAGTTCTAGCCAAAGATAATTCCTAGTGGCTCATCAGATATACCAATGTTCACATCAATATGCACGAACAACTCATCCCAATAATTACAACTGTCACCGCCTATAGGGCTAAATTAGACAAGGGGAAGAAAGCTGAAGCATAGATAGATTCCCTCTTGTACTAAATTTTGATAAATATTGTAATAGATTAACATTTTTTTATCATTTTTGGTTAGAGAATTTGAACCGTTTTGGTTACCCTTTTTGTAACGGTCCAACTCTAGAACTCTGTATGTACTATTTCCAAAATCAATAAATGGTCAGCTAATTTTTGGTGTGAGGAATGATATTTTGTTGAGTCAAATTTGTGTATGTCTGAATACCATTGCTTTAACTCTTGCATTCCATTTCATTTATCTTTCTATTGATTTGAATGTTTCCTTGAAATTAGATTTACAGTTTATGATTGAACCATAGTTTTGTATTATGATTTGATACAACTAACTAGAGGGGAATAAGTTGTTATTCTATGTTTGGTAGATCTTCCTATGAAATAGATCAACTCATTGTTTCTTTATCATTAATCCTTAGTTTTTCATTTTCACCTTCATTATCTGTCATTGCATTACTAGTTTTTAGAGCTCGTATGATTACCGAGATCTCCAGATTGGCTAGATTTAGTTGAATTTAATCGGCTTGAGCTAGTTCCTATTTAGGCCTAGCTTCGTTTACCTCTTATGTTCTCAGGTTAAGAACATACCCTTGTTAGATTAGGAAAGATTCATATTCATTGAAAATCATTCATTTAAGGTAGTTGTACCTTCAAATTCAGAGGGAAATTTGTTATTCATTTACGTTTCCCAACTGTTGTATTTGATTGTTTCTTTAATATTTGGATATTTTGGAGTTAAAGTGAAGAAGAACAATCTATTTACCAACAAATTTTTGGTGACTCTACTGGTGATGCATATGGTCATTATACCAAAATCAATACCATGAGGAAAGATGGTGCTTCTCTTAGAAACACACAGAGGGGGGGGGTGAATCAATGTTTGTTACTTTATCTTTATTTTAGCAATTTAAAACTTAACTCAAATAAATAACAATTAAAGCATAACACAATAACTCATAACACAAGATATGATTACGGGGAAACCTTGATCAGAGGAAAACCATGGTGGGAATTAGTACCCACAAATGATTGTACTAGTTTAATGAACATGTTAGAGTTCATTTTCCCTATTTGGAGCAGTCTTTACAATGAAAGTACAATGACCCTATTAGGAGTCTTTACAAAAACCCTGTTAAAGGTGTTTGGCTCACTTCTAGAGCTCACTTCTCAATAAGATGAAGGCTACAACCTTTAGGTGATAGATATATACTATATCAAAAGATGAACTGTTGTAATGACACTATTGTCTGATCAGTTTTGTTTATGCGATGATGCTTTGATCTCTTAAAGACTTCTACTTCATACTAATTTCCTTATATTGTTCTTCTGAATATCTTCTCTACTTCTTTTTCATTGACACACTTAATACAAAAGTGCATGTCTAGTATATATACATGCCTAAATAGACGCGACTAAAAACAAGACCTTAGTCAGCCCAAAAACAACATACACAATGCTTCCAAACAAATTAGCTTAAGCGTGTTTACATGAATGATTAAGACATAATTACAAAATTATTACAATAGGCGCATAGCCTTTACAAAACAAAATATTATACACTAATCCAAAATCTGAGGTCGGCTCCATACTCTATTTTTTGAACTGCTAGTGGCACTTAATCTTCCTGTAACTTCTCCATACTATCATTTTGTACCATGCGTGCATAGGGTAAACAAAAAAACATATCATAGAGCTTAGGTATGAATGTGCATAGTCTGACTTGATCATAAACATGTATGTTGGTGCTCTGATCAACTGAATAACTCTGTATTGTTCTATTTTTTGTACTTAGCCAATTTTTCTCTTCAAAGTTTACTGTCAAAACTTCATATGACTTTGTTGCCATAATGAAAACACAAAATAAGTCATATACACCCTAAATGTCAACTTGCCAACAATCTCCCCCTTTTTCATTAATGGCAACAAAGGAATGTGGCCAAGTTACTTAAACTTTGACTTAACAACAAAAACTGTATATTATAAATTTGGCTATATAACATACTCCTTATATACATACATTACTCCCCCTTTGAAATTAATGACAAAGGTGTCAAAATTTATAAGTCTCTAGGTACTTACTCAAAGTACACATCTAGATAAGCAATCTGAAGATTCTTGAGCTCTTGCTGCCAGAATTCCTTCAACGCATCAATAGTCTGAAGATGGGCGCATAAGGCATATGTAAGCTTCCCCATCTTTTTCAGATCCATATAGGGGCCTTGATCATATGTGACAGTGGTTGCATCTATTTGTTTGATGTTCTCATTCAAAATAGCTAAGGAGGGCACAAGTGCATTTCTTAGTTGGGTCTGCCTGATCCTTATCTTGTTGATCTCCATCTTAGCTTTTTCAATCTTGTTTATCTTCCCTTGATAGATATTGTTGCAGATATTGATGTCTTGGGATGATGTTTCAACTGATTGCTTTATGTTATCAACCAAGATATCTACCTCCTCAATCTTCTTGATATGCTCAGAAGTGAATTTGCCTCTGTCCATGAAATTTGCTATTACTTTCCTGCCTTTTGATGCTAACTCTTTTAGAATTGTCTGACCAATCTTCAGTGAGTTGAGATCTAAAGAGAAGTTCTTTATCAGTTCATCCAATCTTTCCTTTTTGTACTTTTCCTCTGCAGTTCTAGTAGCTGAGTCTACTAAACTTGTGAAGTGTGCTTTGAAGCTTGTTCAGATGCTATCGACATCATCAACTGATTGAATTTTAGCCACTTTCTTATCTGATGGTACTAAGTCATTCAAAATGTTCACTGACTCCAAAAAGAGAGGGTTTCTCATAACTTGATTCTCTTTGGCTTTCTCCATGGCTAAGACACTGATCTTGATCAAATATTCTTCTTCCCATGCATCTAGGCTTGCAGATTCAGGGGTTAAACTTGACAACAATGACATTGATGGTTGAATAGATGGAGTGAATATAGCATTTTGAATAGTATCCATACATTCACTTTTCACTGGGATCTCCATAATGGGTGATTCATTAGATTGATTGTCTTCCTCATTATTCAAATCTATTGAATCTTTAGGAGGAGCTTCATCTTGTTGTAAGGAAGTATTATTAGTGCATACCTTCTCTGTCTCTTCAGTGCTGACAAATGCTTTTTCAAATTTGTTCATGTCATTATCTGAAGTTGTCATGGATATATTGATCATAATGGTTCCTTCTGAATCTTTGGCTATATCAGAAGGTGATGAAACTGTGGGCACTGAATCCTGTGGACCTGTCATAGGCACAGTTGGAATCACTGGTTCTTTATCCTTTTTGGGAGGGACTAGAGTCACTTTAGTTGTAGGCGTCGTTGATGGATACATGTGTCTATCCAAAAATACTTGCTCAAATGCTTTCTGAGTCTTTTCACCAACTAGTTTATACTCTTTGTTCATAATATGAAGAGTTCTTGTTTTGGTTCTGAGATGAGGTTTTACCAAATCTAACAGTATTTCTTTCTCATCATGTGAGCAAATAGGGAGAAGACTGTCTAATCCTCATATCTTCCTAATATGAAGAGTTCTTCTCTAATACTCATATATTCCTCTATTTCTTGTCTTTTTCAATGGGTCTAGTATGTTCCATACTTTGTCTGGTATGACTTTATCGAGTTCCAATATTGACCTTTTAAACTTGATCATATGAGAGATAATCATAGAATGAATTCTGATTTATCTATCTCTTGGTACTTGTCATAGACATTTTTAATAGAGTCTAGTCTTCCTTCATTAACAATTATGTTCCTTAAGAATTCCAGAATAGGTCTAAATCCTACCTTAGGAGGGGCTTGAGTGTTCTTAACTTTGCTCCTTGTTGTCCTTGAGGATGGGTGACCCGTGGGAACTTGCTTCCTTCTTCTAGTCAACTTGCTTGGTACTGATGGTGGAGAGGATTCCAAGTCAATAGTAGTTGATGGTGCAAATGTACCTTCATCAGATTTCTTCTTCTTCTTCTTGGGGATATCATCAGATTTTTCTATTTTCACTTATGCAGGAGTTTGTTTAAGCTCTCTTACAATTTTAGCTTCCCTAGCTTTGTCTAGGTCTTTTTGTGTGACCCCATGAACCTTTAGGATGTTAGATGTAATCCTTGATGTCTTTCTTTTATTATCTGCACTGTATAAGATAGAATCAACTCGATTTGTCTTCTCTATATATGTACCCCATCTTGGCTCATTTGGATCTTTAGGCGCAGATAAAAGAACTTGTGCATATCCTTCCAACATATGTTCTTCAACTTCATAACCAAGTGGATGAATCCATTTGGTTCTTGGCTCAACTGCTTCCATGCAAGTATAGTCAGTTTCCACGATGAAGCATATGGTTTCCTTGTATTTATCAACTATCTTTTCTGATATTCTGAACCTCTTCTTCATCTTGATCCTGAATGTTTTGATCTCCATGTCCATAGAATCCTTTACCCTACTTTCTAATGTAGCCTTTAGTGAAATTTGGGACATAGTAGGTTTACTCCTATCTAGGTAAAGATTAGAGACTTTACCAACAATTTTGAAGTATAGGTAGATAATCAAAGAGCCAAATCTGAATATTTTTCTCTTTTCATGCTTGATAGCTCTAATGTTCTCAATCAGTTGTGCGTGCAATATCTCATAGAGATTATAATGAGTGTTATCTTTTTCCATCTTTATTGTTGCCAGAACAGTAGCTGTGGACACACTATTCAGTCTGCTTGCGTGCTAAGACTTGTAACCAAGTATCATTGTGAGGAGTTTGATGTCTTCTTCCATAATGGGATCAACAGTCATCCCGCGCCTATCACTTCTAGATAAGCATGCTTGTTCAACCTATTTATTTGCATCTTTACCAGTGGGAAGAACTAGTCCAACCTTAGGGAGTTCGGTCATCTCGTGAATAAGATCAGCAGTAATGTGGATAGGAACTTCACCAATCCAATACAGATCATCATGTATTCTACTAAGTAGAATTTTAACCCATTCTGGTTCATAGAACTCATGCTCGTTTGAATACTCAAAGATAGGGTTATCAGTGAGATGCATGTATTCATCTTTGAATGAATAATCTGGTTTCATCATTGATTCCATAAGAGTTGCTATGCTTTTATCCCCAACAGTTTCCTTCTTACAATAGATGTATGAGCGAATGTCCTCTACATGTACGACTCCTAGCAGAGTCTTGTAGAATGCCCCTTCTACATCATCTATTACATACTTAAATGGATGCTTCTTAAACACATATCTCTTCTTCTCAAAGATGTCAAACACTGTATGAGTAGCCATTACTTACTTGATACTTGCTTAAGTAGGGTTTCCAAATATTTTAAAATGACGTGTCTGCTAGGGTTATGTTTCAACTTCGATTCACCTTGCTAACCAACCAATGATTATCTGTTGATTCTTTGATGCTAAAATATCTCGTGCTCTCTGAATGCTCAATCTCGAATGTAAAAGTGAAGATGAGAGATATCTTTACTAACTTGTATAAAATTTACTGCATTTAATGCTTGTTGTCGTAACGCGGTTTACATTGAGAATTTCAATCTTTGCTTTTGTCCAAATTCAAGCTATGCGTCCATGCATACTTCCTCAATTCATCACCAAATACATGAATCCATAGGTGCATATTCAGAGCTGAGTATACCAGCCACGCAGGGGTTCAAAGCTAGAATAGCTCTCCCTAAGACCATGAGGGTCATCTAACCAGAAGTAGAAGGTGTGTCCACTATGGATGCATCTACTACCTTGTTCTCATCATTATCTTTCTTTACATCAACCCATATTTTACCTGAATCTTCTGTAGCATTTGCAAACTTGACTTCACCAGATTATTCAAATAATGATTCTTTAGGCTTTTCTTGTTTTTGAGTTCTTGACCTGCAAAACCTTCAGATATGTCCTACTTTGTTGCATGAGTGACAAATAATTTGAGGTCTATTGATATTGTTTATCATGTTGCACTGCTTGGTTGTGTGTCCATTATAATTACATATCTGACATGTAATATTCTAATAGTTTCTCTGAGGTTGATTTCTTTGATTGTATTGAGTCATATTTCTTTGATTTTGTTGTGACTGATTTCTTTGACTTGTTTTGCAATGTATAGCCTTGTGACCAAATTTATTACAGGAGTAACAATAGCCATTGAAAGGTCTTACCTCTTTACAATCTCTTGCCAAGTTTCCATGCTTGTTACAAGCATAACAAGTTCGGTTAACTAGCTTGTGTTCATTTTTAGGAGGTTCTGTATTACCCTCTGCAAGATTCTCTCTTTTCTTTGCTTCTGTGGATTCTTCTTGTGCTTTCTTTCTTTCTTTCATTTCATTGATTTTGATTTGAGCTACACTTTATCCAACACCACTAGTATCACCTTTTAGCTTCTGTGCATAAAGTTGTGATTGAATTAGATCAGAACTTGTGTGTATTTTCTCAATTTTCTCTTTTGCTTCTATTAATTCAGATTCAATCTTTTTCTTGATGATTTCCAACTCTAAGATCTTCATATTTGCTTGCATAAGTTCATCATCTAATTGTTTTCTTTCTTTGGTCTTTTCTTCAATATATGTTAGGATATCTGTAAGCTATTCATTCAGATCTTCAATCTTACCTTTCAAAGACATATTCTCTTCATTCAACTTTTTGACCATTTTTCCCAAATCATTTGTAGAGCAATCATTCAGAGCTTTCCTTAATTTTTTTATAAGCATTTGGGAGCCATCAACTTTAAGTTTAAGTTCTTCATTTTATTTTTCAGATCTGTCAAGATCATCAAGGGCTACTTCAAGATTCTTTTTCAAATGTTTCTCTTTTGTTGAATCCATGATCTCGTCAAGTGGTTAAACTTTCTTTCAAAGGACCAGAGCTCTGATACTAATTGTTAGAAACACTGGGAGGGGGGGTGAATCAGTGTTTGTTACTTTATCTTTATTTCAGAAATTTAAAACTTAACTCAAATAAATAACAATTGAAGCATAACACAATAACTCATAACACAAGATATGATTACAGGGAAACCTTGATCAGAGGAAAACCCCGGTGGGAATTAGTACCCACAAATGATTGTACTAGTTTAATGAACTTGTTAGAGTTCCTTTGCCCTATTAGGAGCAATCTTTACAATGCAAGTATAATGACTCTATTAGGATTCTTTAAAAAACCCTTGTTAAAGGTGGTTGGCTCACTTCCAGATCTCACTGCTCAATAAGATGAAGGCTACAACCTTCAGGTGATAGATATATACTATATCAAAAGATGAACTGTTGTAATGACACTATTGTCTGATCAGTTCCATTTATGCATTGATGCTTTGATCTCTTGAAGACTTCTACTTCATACTGATTTCCTTATATTATTCTTTTGAATATCTTCTCTGCTTATTTTTCATCGACACACTTAATACAAAAGTGCATGTCTAGTATATATACATGCCTGAATAGACGCGACTAAAAACAAGACCTTAGTCGCCCCAAAAACAACATAGACAACGCTTCCAAACAAATTGGCTTAAGCGTGTTTACATGAATGATTAAGACATAATTATAAACTCATTACAATAGGCACATATCCTTTACAAAACAAAATATTATACGCTAATCCAAAATCTGAGGTCGGCTCCATACTCTATTTTCTGAACTATAAGTGGCACTTAATCTTCCTGTAACTTCTCTGTACTGTCATTCCATACCATGCGTCAATAGGGTAAACACAAAAACATATCATAGAGCTTAGGTATGAATGCACATAGTCTGACTTGATCATACACATGTGCATTGGTGCTCTGATCAACTGAATAACTCTGTACTATTCTGTTTTCTATACTTAGCCAATTTTGCTCTTCAAAGTTTACTGTCAAAAATTCATATGAATTTGTTTCCATAAATACAACACAAAATAATTCATATACATCCTGAGTGTCAAATTTCCAACAACATCCCCATGAAAACATAATTCATGTGCTTCAACCAAATCTTGGTTTCCAAGACGATCAAGAGGATCTCATTTCCTCACTGAATACTTTTGTCTGGAGATACTGAAGAAACACTGAACATTATAGGAATGCCAGCCAAGTTCTCGAACAAGAAGAAGCTAGAGAAGAAGTGCTTGAAGGCGCCATCTAAAGGAGAAATCTAAGAAGGGCACAATGCCAAGTAGAGCATGAAGCTAGACTGCATAATTAGTTGAATCCCTGGAGCCTGAAAGTTTTCTTAGGAGTGCAAAAAAGGAAGGTAGTATAGACCCAGTCTTTGAGAGACTTGCAGATATTAATTTTTCTCTACTTGAAGTACCTCATGAAGGAAATAGAATCTCCACGAGCAAGAGCAGACCCCCTTCACCTCCCAAACAATCTACTCTTTTGTCTACCACTTGCAAAGTGTTAACCTTGCATGGAGTGGTTGCTCCTCCTATTCTCAATCTAACACCTTATCTACCTCAAGTAGTTATGACAGTCCCTTGGGCTGCTGTAGATGGACCACTGCAATTAGAAAAATATAATCCCCTTCCCTCGGGTTGAAGGAAGAATTTCTCCAAATTCTCCGGAGATGGGAAAGTATCTACAGATGAACACATTGTTGCATTCTTTGCTTCAGTTAATATCTTAGCAGTATGAGAAGAAGATGTGGCCATCATATTATTTGTTGAAACCCTTGTTGAAGGTTTTGTTGAATGGCTTCGTCACTTGCCCAATTCTTCTATCACAGATTGGGCTTCTATGAGAGCTACTTTTGAAAGAAGATTTAAAATTGTTGAAGATGAGCATGCCTTGTTGACACAATTGACTTCTATCAAGAAAGATCCATCTATCATTATGAGAGATTTTGTGGCTAAATTTAACAAGCTTGTAAATCGTATCCCAGAAGCTGACAGGCCTACTATGAGGAATTTGAAAACATTCTTCATAAGTGCTATGCCACCTGATATCAACTATGATTTAAGAAGAGTAAACATGAAAGATTTCTATGCCAAAATAAGAACTGTTGCATAACTTGAAGACCACATGATCTCATCGGGAAAGTGGAAGAGAGAAATACAATCTAGAGCTAGTACTAGCAATACTACATCATCAGATGAGATGATTCAAAAATTATCCAATGAATTCATTGCCTTCAAGAGGCAACTTCCCAGATTTAATAATCCCTACCAACAAAACTTTCAAGAGCACCCTACAAGAAACAACGACGGGAGGAATGCGGATGGAAAGACATTACAATTAACACCTCGACCATAGAGGCTAGTTATAGAAGCTCATCCTAAAAGGGGGGAAATGTGTGCATTTCACCTAACGATAGATCATGATGGAGAAAGTTTCCCCGATGTAGCTCGGGCTTGGCAGATGCAATAGATTGATGAGTGGAATGTTGGAGTATCTGGAGATGAACCAGATCTGTACTCACATGGTGACTCTGAAAACTTATATTTAGAGTACAAATTAGATTTAGAACAAGAAGTGACATGTTATGCTACCATAGATGGGACCTCCTACATAGTATTGACCCTTAGTCAGAAAGATAAAGGCCCTGCTTCCACACCTCCTCCAAAAAATAATGAGGCATCTACTTCCAATTCTAAGGAGGCTAACCAAGGAGTGAGGATTATACAACCCGGTAAGGAACAAAACTCTTTTGACAATATTCAATTCTGTAGAGATTCCAAAATTTAGATTTCTCCCATAGACCATCTTAAGTCTAATCCTATAGAACTGCAAAAACTTGTAGATTACAATAAAGAGGGGAATCAAAATTTAAACCAAAATGTCATGACTGCCATAGAAAATGAGTCTATATTTGCAGACCCAATTGAGTAGGGGGGCTCATCTATTTTGGCTACCTTCCCAGGCCAAAATCATGATCTATTCCATGTGTCATTGTATATTAATGGTTGCAAATTAAGCAATTGTATAATAGACTCGTGAGCTTCAGACAATGTAATTCCATCAAATATAGCTAAAGCTTTAGGTCTTACCCTCACTAAAGCTCATGGTAGGTGTTACTCCATGGATTCCAAGCAAGTACCTCTGGTTGGAAAAAATCAAAGATGCTCAAGTGGCTCTAGCAACACACCCTAAGAAGAAAATGTTGTTAACAATACTTGTTGCTGATATACCTGCTAGTTACGGTTTGTTGCTAAGCAGAAGTTTTTGTAGAGATATAGGAGGGGAAATAAAGCTGGATTGGTCTCAAGGTTTAATCCCAGTGGGTAATAAAAAGATAAATCTAGTTCCCAAAGAGAAAGCTAAGTTCACAGTGCTAAAATCTGATGACCCTAGAGCCCAAATTTTGTATCAGGAATTAGAATTTGGAAACTATATGCTATTTACAGATGATCATGATGGGGAAAACAAACTTGAAAAAGAGGAAAAGTAGTCTTCCACGGAAGAAACTCCACCATAGATCTGGACTCTAGAATTTGATGGTAGTTGTGCGTCGTTAGGGTCTGGTGCAAGCATAGTCTTAATATCACCAGATGGAGTATGTGAGCCCATGGATTATAAATTGGAGTTTGGAAACACCAATAATACAGTTGAATATGAAGCCCTACTATTAGGAATTATTGTTGCGAAGGAGTAGAGCATGAAAATTTTGAGAGCTCGAGGTGATGCTGAGTTAATTGTGCACCAAGTCAAGAATCAATACTCTATGAAGAATCATAGATTTAAAAATTGTAGGAAGAGAGCATGGGATGAAATTGAAGCATTAGATGCATTATTTATTGAATCTGTGTCATGAGAGTTGAATTCCAAGGCAGAATCCTTAGCAGTATCAGCCTCATTACTCCTCCCTCACCCAAAGTTCAAAGATAAGAAGTACCAAGTAAAGGTTGTGTATATACCATTTATGCTTGATAATGTGGAAGATTGGCGTGTGTTCAAAGATGACAAGAACCTCCTTCTCTGTTTGGTATGTATCTGGATGATCTTACTATGTTTTCTAGAAAAAGAGCTAATCATATAATTGATTTAAGGAGAGTGTTACAAAGGTGTAGGGAAGATGGGATTTCATTGAATCCCAAGAAGTCAATTTTTTGTGTAACTGAAGGGAAATTACTGGGTCACATTGTTTCCCAAGAAGGCATAAAAATTGATCTAGAAAGGGTGAGAGTGATCTAGCAACTGAGTTTACCTATGAACAAAACTGGAGTAAAAGCATTTTTCAGTCAGGTAAACTTCCTCAGGAGGTTTGTCCCAGATTTTTCTGAAATTACCAAATGCAAAGTGGACATGATGAAAGGAAATGTAAACTTCAAATGGAATGACCCTGGAAACACGCTTTTAAAAGCATTGAAAGTGACATAGGCAATGCCCCAATTTTATGTCACCTAGACTACAAAAAGGATTTCATAATCATTGCTATTCCTCTGAACATACTCTGTCAGCCATCCTCATGCAGGAGAAAGAGGAAGGAGTTCAGGCTCCTATTGCTTTTATGAGCACACCTCTAAAAAATCATGAGTTTAAATACTCTATGAATGAAAACCATGCTTTTTTCAGTATTAAAGGCTTTGAAGAACTTCAGATTATATCTTTTACACTCTCACTCCCTCGTATATGTGTCTGACATTACAGTAAAGAGTATATTGACTCAATAGGACATGGGATGTAATAACAGAGGAGCATGGGTGGCTAAGACATGGGAATATGACATAGAAATCAAACCCACCAAGTTGGTGAGAGGAAATGCACTGTGCAAAGCAATGGTGGAAAATCAAGTGGACGAAAAGCCTGAAACGACGCAACTGGTTTTAGCAGTAAGTATGCAAGACCCTTGGTTTGAAAATATTGTGTATTTTCTGACATATGGTGAATGTCCCAAAGGATTGACTTCGAAACAAAGAAGATATTTGAAACTAAAAGCTTCTAAATATGTTATTTGGGAAGATAGATTGTATAAGAGATCTATAGATGGGACTTTCCTTCGGTTTGTTGACAAACAACAACAAGAGAAATTTTTAAAAGTGTTTCATGATGAAGCTTGCGGGGGACACTTTTCCTCATTAGTTACTGCATTCAAGATATTGAGATAGTGTTATTATTGGTCAGGAATTTCTAGAGATGCATATCATTGGGTGGCAAGATGTGCGAAATGCAAAATGTTTACTGGAAAGCCATAGCTAGCAGCACTACCTCTCAGACCAGTGATAAGTGAGGGTCCTTTTCAACAGTGGGGTCTTGATTTTATTGGCCCTATAAATCCCACATCTAGCGCATGCTATACCTACATAATCACTGCAACATATTATTTCATGAAATGGGTGGAGGCAAAAGAAACCAAGAAAACTACTTTGGAGGTAGTATGTGAGTTTATCAAAGAAAACATCCTAGTAAGGTTTGGCATGCCTATTAAGTTAGTTATGGATAACACCACATAGTTTTCTTCTTAGGAAATTAGTGAATTCTATTTTGAGTATGGAATTATTATCAGTCACTCATTTGACTATTTCCCTCAAGGAAATGGTCAAGCTGAGTACAATAACAAAAACTTGGTGAACATCATGAAGAAGCTCGTGGCAGATAACCAAAGAGCTTGGCATAATAAAATATATGAAGCCCTCTGGGTAGATAGAGTGAATCCCAAAAGAGCCATTGGCGTATCTCCTTTTGAACTTGTCTACGAGATTGAAGCCAGTCTCCCATTGCCATTGGAGTTAGAAACTTGTAGATTGAGAATGATAGTAGAAGATGGTGTATATGAAGATGGTTTAGAAAAGAGGATTCTTTACTTTAAAAAAATTGAAGAGGAAAGAGATAAAATGGTGGATAACATCACACAACATCAAATGCACATGAAGAACTTGTTTGAAAAAAAAGAGAAGACCCCAAAAATTTATGGAGGGAGATCTGGTGCTATTATGGGACAAGCGCAGGGCACCCAAAGGCATGCATGGAAAATTTGAAACACTATGGAAAGGACCTTTCAAGATCCATTAGGAATTTGCGAGGAATTATTTTAAATTGACCTATCCAGATGGTGAAACACTCCCCCTAACATACAATGGTCAGGACTTGAAATTGTACCAGATCTAAATCTAAAACAGGTAACCCCTGTATTGTATAATAGTTACGTTTAGTTCTTATTTTTGTTTTCCTTAGTTAGGATTCCTTTCCTTGATTTCCTTTTCGTGTTTTTTCTTTAGTTTTGTTTTGAGATGTCCTTTTGTTGAGCATTGCAAAACTAGAGACTTGAGTTCCTTGTTTGGACATGTGAATGTCCAAGTCCCCAGTGTGAGCCAGTTGTTGCCCCATTTTTGTCCTGCATACCTTTAGACGGAAATAGAAGTTTAGTGTGTAGCATTGGTATTGAGATCTTCATGAGAGTCTTGAGTCTAAGTCTAGTTTTCCCCTTAAGCTAGGAGGCCTTTATCAGATTTCCCCAATTTGACTTCTCTTTTGTACGTCAAAGGGAATTTGTATCTGAGATCATGTTTCATTGGGTAGGTTAAGTTCCCAAATCTAATAAAGGTCATTTTTTAGAGGTTTCTAACATTAGTCCTATTTGCATTCAAAGTCTTTGGCGTTGGCACTTCATTTTGCAGCATTGGCGGAAAATTGGTTTCGGGCTTCTCCTTGGCAGAAAATCACCTTCAGAGTGTGTTTTTCATGGTGAGTAATTCCAAATATTTCAACAGTCAATAAAGTTTGAAAGTGGATAATTTGGGGGCTAGAAAGATTATTGCATTCAAAATGCACCTCTACAGTCCCAAAGGAAAGATTAAATGAAGAAGAATCCAAGATGCTATCTTATCATTGGAAAAGAAAAAATGGCTTCTCCACTACTCCAATAGGTGGGTTTCAACCCGTGAAGTATGTTTTATGCCAAGTCATTTTAATTGAAGAGCTTTAAAGAAGAATCTATCTCATAAGTAATACAAGGTATAAAGAAGCTGATGAAATCGACACACATCATTTCGACATCTCAGTAGGCTAAAATTCTCCCTCAATGGATTTTTTTGGTAGAAAACACTCCATAAGCATTTCTCCACCCAAAAGGGAAGTGGAAAAGTAACTTTTCACCGCCTCCAAAAAGTTACCGTTACAGTTATTTAAAGTGAAAAGATGTTTTTTTAACGACCTGAAGGGGTAAAGTAATTAATTCAAATAAGGTCATTTTGCTTCATAATGGAATTTTTCATAAATGCTTTAGTCTTTTCATTCATGTGGCGCGGGAAGTCAGCCGTTAAATGGTAAGAATTCAAAAGTTATAAAATTAGTGAAATCTCGCAAACAGGAACTACCATCTGTTTGACGAATTGTCTAAATTTGAATCTCTTGGAAATAGTTATTCTCTGCTCTTACAATCCTAAGAGATATCCCTAATTCCTGAGTCAAAATCAATCAAAGCATGGCTACTAAATTTACGGGATTCGATGGAATGAACAATATCACTTTTGGCTGGCATAAAATCTCAAACACCTCTCTGAAGTTATTCGATATGCAGAGCTTCCAGAATAGATTGGGGGCAGACCAAATGCACCCTGTTACTAAAATAATGAAGGAGAGTGGATTGGTTGAAGCCGTTGGTTTTCCTATTGCAGTTCAAGTACCAAAGCTTGTTTGAGAATGGATAGCTCGGTATAATCCAGATACTAAGAAAATTCTCTTTCCCAATGACACGGTGCTAGAATCCATTGATTGAGACTTCGTCCAAAACTCCTTGCGCATTCTAGAGTAGGTTGAATACTCAGAGATGACATATAGTCAGGCGGTTACTGAGTATGGAGAAAAGAAGGTTGTGTGGAAGAAGGAAATAATGAATTCATTATTTCCAGAGCTGAGGAGTGCCAAGGGAAAGTTGCCTAAAATATTATATGACATGAACCTGAAGCCAGAAGTTGTAGATATCTTGGTACTACTCCACAGGATCAAAGGTTAGAGCGATGCACTAATTTTGTTAAACACCATTTCTTTTTAGTCCAAGTGATTTGCTCTTAACACCATTTCATTGATTGGGCCCTTATGGTAAGCGAAAATCTCTCCAATGCCCTAAATACAGCTCAACATCAGAATGAGTTATACATGCCTTCAGTCTTATTATATATATTGGCTAAAAATCAAATTTGGCTAGGGCTTCCTAGATTAGAATAATTCCTAGAGGATTTTAAGAGTTATGAATTCTTCCCCTGTTTGCAATTACATAACAGTTATGCTGAGTATCTCAAAGTTAATGATGCATTCAAACTGAGACTATGTAGGGAGCTACAAGGTTGCCTAGGAAGGATATTTTCTCCTAAATCCATGGTGTTTGTCAGCCAATTTGTGTTCTACTTTATTCAATTTGCAGATTTCTCATATATTCATCTTGTAGGATTCGATGACTTCCCTTTGAAGCTGCCCAGATTCCTGATGACATGATCGTGCTAGTTGAAGTGATGAGGCAAGCAGTCCAAGTGAATCTGATCTGTGCTGATGCTAAGAAGAAAGGCTATGATTTCCCAATGACCATTGGATCTTACAATTGTGCATCCTGGTTTGAGGCAAAGAATGTTCTGAAAACATTCTCAAAAGGTTCCAATTGGAGACATATGATGTTCTGAGGCCGCAGTATGATCCTGTGAATTATGCCCAATATCACCTAAAAATGAGTCATGCTATTCAACACATTGATGATATTGAAGACTATTAGGCCAATTGTAAGGATGACATAGAAAGTAGAGAAAGGTTCTACGCAAGGTTAACTATTGAACAAATCAAAAAGTTCAAACTTAACATTGCGGTTGAGGGGCTAGAAGATGATGGCCAGCATATGTATGATAATACATATTTAGAAAAGATAAAGCCCCTCCCTATAAGTTCCAAACCCATGCTAGGTCAAGCCAATAATGACTTGTAGACCTTGATGGGTGCGATCTACAAAAGGATGGAGCAGTGGGTCGAGTGGACTACAGGTAGAAGTAAGAGTTGGGAAAGGAAGCCTCCTTCTCAACGAACTCCTATAAAGGAGACTTTGAACATTCCTGAAAAATCCTTAGTAGCTACCTCAACAATGGCTAAAGGATTAGTTTAGCTAGTGGGCAGAGGCGATGAATCCCCTGAGAAAGAGACCCCATTAGAGAAGACATGCGGAGAGGGCCCGCTTCTAGACATCGGTTCAACTGAAGAGGCAGTCTCTAAGGACCCGGCCAAGTCTGCAGTTGAGCTCACTAAAGGTGCAGGACCTGAACAATCAGTTAAGGCTAGTGTTGTAGACACACAAGTCAACACCTCGATTAAAGATACTCCAAGGTGAGGATCCCCTACTATAGTAGAGGTGGGTGAAGATAGCTCCAGTACTTCAGCCACAGAATCAGATGAGGGGGTTAGGAAGAAACAGAAAGTTGCTCAAGTCGTTAAATTAGTCTCCTCCTCCCCTACTTCGGTGAACCCATTTACTTCCATACCCAAAGCTACTCCTCCAGTGATTAGGAATTTTTTCATAGAAGAACTGGTCTCTGCTTCCAAAGTTACTAGTGTCGAATCCTTGATAGAGAACACTCTGGAATGCAAGAGGAAGAGAGTAAAGGAAGGGACATCTAGCAAAGATACCCTTTCCCAGGCCTTACAACCCAACACCACTGTGAGTAAAGTGAAGAAAGTAAAGACAATGTGTACACTAGGCCAAGTTCTTGAAACTAGGCATTTCACTATGGAAGTAGCCAAGCCTACGAAGGAGGGAAGATTTGAGGACATGACTGCCTCTAATTTTTAGTTGCAGTCATTCGATATGGAGTTGGCCCGTCATGATACCAAGGTGGATTGGTGGAAGTATAGTAATGTAGTGATTGAAGAAGAGCTAGAAGAGCTAAAGAATGCTAAAGTGCAACTCAAATCAGAAGTCAATGAGTTGACAAATTTCATCAGGTAGCTCATCACTCCGATCGCTAGTGTTCCCAGTGCTCAAATCACTTTCATTCCCAATGCTACAGAGAATCAAGCTATCATTGCCAAGTTGCAAGAGGATAGGCATTTTGGGCAAATTGGTAGGAACTGGATCAAGAGACTCAGGTCCAAAGGGCTTGTGGTTGTTGAGCAGCTAGGTGACACTCTCCTAAAGTTGGAAAAGGAGAGAAATAACATTGACTAGAACTTACAGACTCTCACGGTGGGAAGAGTGAAGTGTCAAGAATGCATAGTAATGTTGCACGTAGAAGTGAAGATGAAGACTAAGGAGGAAATAAAGGCCAAGATCTTGCAAAAAGGAGATGAGCCTTTGATTGAATGGATCCAAAGTCTGGAATTTAAGATTGTGATGATCATCCAAGCCAAAGCAGGGTTGCAGCAGACAGATGTCAAAATCAAAGAGGAGCATAACATAAACTTTAAACTCCTTGAAGGTCTCCACATGGAATCACAGAGAAGTGGCCATGGAAAGGAAATGATTGGAGTGACCAACATGCATAAATCCTTCTCAAAATATGTGGACAAACTAGCGGAGCAGTCTTCTTCCCACCTGGATAAAGTACCAGATCTCCAGCAATTGAATGGGTGTATCTACAAGTCTATGGAGGAACTGAAGGATTGGGTAGACGTTTTCAAAGTTCTGGTCAAAGATCATTCTCGGTGGCTCATCAGATATACCAATGTTCACATCAATATGCATGAAGAACTTGTCCCAATCATTACAGCCATCACCGCCTATAGGGCTAAATTAGACAAGAGGAAGAAAGTTGAAGCATAGATAGATTCCCTCTTGTACTAAATTTTGATAAATATATTAATGGATAAACAATTTTTTACCATTTTTGGTTAGAGAATTTGAACCGTTTCAGTTACCCTTTTTGTAACGGTCCAACTCTGGAACTCTATATGTACTATTTCAAAAGTCAATAAACGGTGGGCTAAATTTTGGTGTAAAGAATGACATTTTGCTGAGTTAAATTTGTCTGTCTAAATAGCATTACTTTAGCTGTTCCATTGCATTTCATTTATCTTTCTATTGATTTGAATTTTTCCTTGAAATTAGATTTGCAGTTTATGATTGAACCGGAGTTCTGTATTATGATTTGATATAGCTAACTAGAGGGGAATATGGTGTTATTCTATGTGTGGGAGATGTTCCTATGAAATATATCAACTCATTGTTGCTTTATCATTAATCCTTAGTTTTACATTTGCATCTTCATTATCTGTCATTGCATTACTAGTTTTTAGAGCTTGTATGATTACCGAGATCTCCAGATTGGCTAGATTTAGTTGAATTTAATCTACCTGAGCTAGTTCCTGTCTAGGCCTAGCTTGGTTTACCTCTTATGTTCTCAGGTTAAGAACATACCCCTATTAGATAAGGAAAGATTCATATTCATTGAAAATCATTCATTTAAGGGATTTGTACCTTCAAAGTTAGAGGGAAATTAGTTATTCATTTACATTTCCCAAATGTTGTATTCTATTGTTTCTTTAATATTTGGGTATTTTGGAGTTAAAGTGAAGAAGAACAATCTGTTTAGCAACATTATTGTGGTGACTCTACTGGGTAGGCAAATGGTCATTATACCAAAAGAAAATATGGTGCTTCCCCATGAAAGCATAATTCATGTGCTCCAACCAAATCTTGGTTTCCAAGATGATCAAGAGGATCTCATTTACTCACTGAATACTTTTTCTGGAGATACAAAAGAAACACTGAACATCATAGGAATGCCATCCAAGTGCTCGAAAAAGAAGAAGCTAGAGAAGAAGCACTTGAAGGTGCCATCCGAATGAGAAATCTAAGAAGGGCACAATGCCAAGTAGAGCTTGAAGCTAGACCGTAGAATTAATTGAAGCCCTAGAGCCTAAAAGATTTCTTAGGAGTGCGAAAAAGGAAGGTAGTACAGACCCAGTCTTTGGGAGACTTGCGGATATTAATTTTTCTCTACTTGAAGTACCTCATCAAGGAAACAGAACCTCCAAGAGCAAGAGCAGACCTCCTTCACCTCCCAAACAATCTACTCTTTTGTCTAACACTTTCCAAGTGTTAAACTTGCACAGAGTGGTTGCTCCTCCTGTTGTCAATCTAACACCTTATCTACCTCAAGTAGTTATGGTAGTCCCTTGGGCCGCTATAGTTGGACCACTACAATTAGCAGCATATAATCCCCTTCCCTCAGGTTCAAGGAATAATTTCCCCAAATTCTTCAGACATGGGAAAGTATCCCTAGATGAATACATTGTTGCATTCTTTGCTTCAGTTAATATCTTAGCAGTACGAGAAGAAGATGTGGCCGTCAGATTATTCATTCAAACCCTTGTTGAAGGTGTTGTTGATAGGTTTCATCACTTTCCCAATTCGTCATCACAGATTGGGCTTCTATGAGAGCTTCTTTTGAAATAAGATTTAAAATTGTTGAAGATGAGCATGCTTTTTGACACAATTGACTTCTTTCAAGAAAGAGCCTTCTATCAGTATGAGGGATTTTGTGGCTAAATTTAACAAGCTTGTAAATCATATCCCAACAGTTGACAGGCCTACTGCGGGGAATTTGAAAACATTCTTCATAAGTGCTATGCCACCTGATATCAACTATGATTTAAGAAGAGTAAACCCAACATATTTGGATGCCACACAGAGAACTATTGTCAAACTTGAAGAACACATGATCTCATCAGGAAAGTCAAAGAGAGAAATACAATCTAGAGCTATTACTAGTAATACCACATCATTAGATGAGATGATTCAAAAATTATCCAATGAATTCATTGCTTTCAAGAGGCAACTTCCCAGATTTAATAATCCCTACCAACAAAACTTTCAAGAGCAATATGGAAGAAACAATGAAGGGAGGAATGCCAATGGAAAGACATTTCAATTAACACCTCCACCATAGAGGATAGCTATAGAATCTCCTCCTAAAAGGGGAAACATGTGTGCATTTCACCTAACGATAGGTCATGATGGAGAAAGTTGCCCCGATGTAGCTCGGGCTTGGCAGATGCATCAGACTGATGAGTGGAATGTTGGAGTATCTGAAGCTGAACCAGATTCATACTCACATGGAAAATCTAAAAAATTATATTTAGAGTATGAATTGGATTCAAAATGATAAGCGACATGTTATGCTACCATAGATGGGACCTCCTACATAGTATTGACCTAGAGTTAGAAAGATAAAGGCCCTGCTTCCACACCTCCTCCAAAAAATAATGAGGCATCTACTTCCAATTCTAAGGAGGCCAACCAAGGAGTGAGGATTCTACAACCAGGTAAGGAACAAAACTCTTTTGACATTATTCAATTCTGTAAAGATTCCAAAATTTAGATTTCCTCCATACACTATCTTAAGTTTAATCCTATAGAACTGAAAAAACTAGTAGATTACTGTAAAGAAGGGAACCAAAATTTAAACCAAAATGTCATTGACCACCATAGAAAATGAGTCTATATTTGTAGACCCAATTGAGCAGTGAGAGTCATCTATTTTGGCTACCTTCCCAGGCCAAAAGCCTGATCCATTCTATGTGTCATTATATATTAATGGTTGCAAATTAAGCAATTGCATAATAGAATCAGGAGCCTCAAACAATGTAATGCCATCAACTGTAGCTAAAGCTTTAGGTCTTACCCTCACTAAAGCTCATGGTAGGTGTTACTCCATGGATTCCAAGCAAGTACCTCTGGTTGGACAAATCAAAGATGCTCAAGTGGCTCTAGCAGCACACCCTGAGAAGAAAATGTTGTTAACAATACTTGTTGTTGATATACCTGCTAGTTACATTTTGTTGCTAAGTAGAAGTTTTTGTAGAGATCTAGGAGGGAAAATAAAGTTGGATTGGTCTCAAGCTTTAATCCCAGCGGGTAACAAAAAGATAAAGCTAGTTCCTGAAGAGAAAGGTAAATTCACAATGCTAAAATCTGATGACCCTAAAGCCCAAATTTTGTATCAGGAATTAGAATTTGGCAACTATATGCTATTTACAGATGATCATGATGGGGAAAATGAGCTTGAAAAAGAGGAAAATTAGTCTTTCACCGAAGAAATGCCACCACAGATATGGACTCTGGAATTTTATGGTAGTTGTGCGTCATCAGGGTCTAGTGCAGGTGTAGTCTTAATATCACCAGATGGAGTATGTGAGCCCATGGCTTATAAATTGGAGTTCAAAAACACCAATAATACAATCAAATATGAAGCCCTACTGTTAGGAATTATTGCTGTGAAGGAGAAGGGCATGAAAATTTTGAGAGCTCGAGGTGATGCTAAGTTAATTGTGCGCCAAGTCAAGAATCAATACTCTGTGAAGAATCATAGATTAAAAAACTACATGAACAGAGTATGAGATGAAATTGAAGCATTAGATGCATTATTTATTGAATATGTGCCAAGAGAGTTGAATTCCAAGGTAGACTCCTTAGCAGTATTAGCCTCATTACTCCTCCGTCACCCAGAGTTCAAAGATAAGAAGTACCAAGTAGATGTTGCGTATAGACTGTCTCTGCCTAATAATGCAGAAGATTGGCAAGAATTCAAAGATGACTAGAACCTCCTTCTCTTTTTGGAGAGAGGTGGTGACTTCCATAGGGATACTCTTAATAATCATAAAAGAAACCGTCATGAAAAGCACAAGAAGGATAAGTGAAATATCATCCAGTTTCAAGGTAATATCAACCCTCCCCATTTAGTCACACTTGAAAAAAATTGCAATAGGCACGATACTTTTGTTAAAAAGAAGTGAATTGAGAAAGGCCCTACCACTGGTGAATATGAAGGAATTAATATTGGAAGTGAAAAGATCCCAAGATGATCAACATTGGGAAATGTTGCGCTGAAGTAGAAAGGGAAGAGGCCAGGAAACTCTTCCTGGAATACCAAGATGTTTTCGCCTGGAGTTATGAAGATCTAAAAAGTT
This sequence comes from Thuja plicata, assembly GCA_018584345.1. Classification (NCBI taxonomy): domain Eukaryota; kingdom Viridiplantae; phylum Streptophyta; class Pinopsida; order Cupressales; family Cupressaceae; genus Thuja; species Thuja plicata. The sequence goes on from MU226229.1 coordinate 1,000,625, forward strand.
TTATGAATGGGAAATTCAAACACCAAATTCCTTTAAAACCTGAGGTTGCTCCATTCAAGAAGAAAAAAAGGAATTACAACCCCAAAGTTGTTGATGCCATATTTAGGGAAGTTGATAAAATTCTTAAAGAAAGGATCATATATCTTATCCATCATTCTACTTGGGTGTCATATATAGTGCCTTTGAGGAAGTAGAATAGAGAAATAAGGATCTGTATAGATTTTTGAAATCTTAATCAGTCTTCCTTGAAAGAAATTACACCCTTCCCAACATGGATCACATACTATAGACCGTGGCTAGAGCTAAGATGATGTCTATGTTAGATGAATTCTCAGGATACAATCAGATAGAAGTGGAGAAAGCAGACCATCACAAAACGGATTTCACTACCCATGGGGCACTTTCACATATCACAAAATGTCATTCATGTTAATCAACACCAGAGCTACCTTTCAGAGAGGTATGGATATTTCCTTTAGTGATATGAAGAACAAAATAATTGGTATGTATCAGGATGATCTTACTATGTTTTCTAGAAAAAGAGCTAATCATATAAATGATTTAAGGAGAGTGTTGCAAAGGTGTAGGGAAGATGAGATTTCATTGAATCCAAAGAAGTCAGTTTTTTATGTGACTGAAGGGAAATTACTAGGTCACATTGTTTCCCAAGAAGGCATATGAATTGATCCAGAAAGGGTGAAAGCGATCTAGTAGCTGAGCGTACCTGTGAACAAAACTGGATTAAAATCATTTTTCGGTTAGGTAAACTTCCTCAGGAGGTTTATCCTAGATTTTTATGAAATTACCAAATGCATAGTGGACATGATGAAAGGAAATGTAAACTTCAAATGGAACTACCCTGGAAAACAAGCTTTTAAAAGCATTAAAAGCGCCATAGCCAGTGCCCCAGTTTTATGTCACCCAGACTACAAAAAGGATTACATAATCTATTGTTATTCTTTTGAACATACTCTGTCATCCATCCTCATGTAGGAGAACAAGGAAGGAGTTCAGGCTCCTATTTATTTTATGAGCACACCTCTGAAAAATCATGAGTTGAAATACTCTCAGAATGAAAAGCATGCTTTTGCAGTAGTAAAGGCTTTGAAGAACTTCAGATTCTATATTTTACACTCTCACTCCCTTGTATATGTGTTTGACATTGCAATAAAGAGTATATTGACTCAACAAAACATGGGATGTAATAACAGAGGAGCATGGGTGGCTAAGACTCAAGAATACGACATAGAAATCAAACCCACCAAGTTGGTGAGAGGAAATGCACTATGCAAAGCAATGGCGGAAAATCAAGTGGACGAAGAACCTGAAATAACGCAACTGGTTTTAGCAATAAGTATGCAAGACCCTTGGTTTGAAAATATTGTGTATTTTCTGACATATGGTGAATGTCCTGAAGGATTGACTTTGAAACAAAGAAGAGATTTGAAACTGAAAGCTTCTAAATATGTTATTTGGGAAGATAGATTTTATAAGAGATCTATAGATGGGACTTTCCTCTGGTGTGTTGACAAACAATAGCAAGAGAAGTTGTTAAAGGTGTTTCATGATGAAGCTTGCGGGGGACACTTTTCCTCATCAGTTAGTACATTCAAGATATTGAGCCAATGCTATTATTGGTCGGGAATGTTGAGAGATGCATATCATTGGGTGGCATGATGTGAGAAATGCAAAATGTTTACTGGAAAGCCACAACTATAAGCGCTACCTCACAAACCAGTGATAATTGAGGGTCCTTTTTAGCAGTGGGGTCTTGATTTTATTGGTCCTATAAATCCCACATCTAGCAAAGGCCATACCTACATAATCACTGCGAAAGATTATTTCATGAAATGGGTGGAGGCGAAAGCAACCAAGAAAACTACTTCGTAGGTAGTATGTGAGTTTATCAGAGAAAACATCCTGGTAAGGTTCGGCGTGCCTATTAAGTTAGTTATGGATAATGATGCATACTTTTCTTCTCAGAAAATTATTGAATTCTATTTTGAGTATGGCATTATGCTCAGTCACTCATCTAATTATTTCCCTCAAGGAAATGGTCAAGCTAAGTCCAGTAACAAAAACTTGATGAACATCATGAAGAAGCTCTTTGTAGATAACCAGAGAACTTGGCATAAGAAAATTGTTAGTAATAACTGAGAGGGGGGGTGAATCAACGGCCTAAAAAATTATCCTTTAAACTTTAACCACCAATAAATAAACACCAGATTATTAAGTCCCTACAAGATGCATGCCATGAAATACTAATAATGATTTAACTGTCTGTCAGTTTTCGTTGTCTGTCCTTATTCTCCTTGATTACCGATAAGCAGTTAAACATATTTACCGATACTCTCTAAAAATATGCAGAGTAAACCAATCAATCCAGAAATGAATATGTGAAATGTAAAATAGTAAAGTATTAAACCATAAACACATAACTTATGGATTTTAGAGTGGAAACCCTGTTAAGGGAAAAACCACTAGGATCGGTACCCCAAATTTTTACTCTTCTGAAGTGAGCCCTGTTAGGAGCCAACCCTGTTAAAGGTTAAAAACACACTGTTAGGTGTGACCTTGTTAGAGGATTTTAATATAAGTCTATCACTTGATATCTGACATGTATATGCTACCAATATTGATCAACCTCTATGTGCACAATAGGTATCTGGCATATCTGGTGCTACCTAACTGTATCAGCCTCCTTCTTAGACTGTGTGTCGGTCACAGGCACTCAATTCTATCTTCATGATAAACTTTTTCGCAATCTGTTAGGATATACCTCAATTATAGAAGACTGTTAAGTCCTGCTCTGTTAAGAGACTTGATGCTTCAATGGTTAACCTGAAACACTATGACCTGTTTCTAATGCAACTTGAATTGTAGATTTTCAGATCTATTTAAGTACATTATTTCTCTAATCAATGTATCAATTCAATTCTTTGTGCTCTACACTTTCTTCTTTTTGATGTTGTGCTTCACTGTTCGTCAGTGTCTGCAGAATTCTTTAGCTCTTCTTCAGCTTGATTGATCAGGACTGTATGAAGTTCTTCTTCATCAGTTTCTCTTCAACATCCTCTTTCTATTCACTCCCCTTCCTGTGTATGTGACTGTAGAAATGAATTATGCTTGTCTCTTATATAGACATGATACTCCTTAATTCTTGATTCTTGATTCTTGGCGTGAAAAACAATCCAGCCAATTTGATTTAAAGCTTTAACTCCTTATTTATCTCGTAGTTATGTTCTTGCCAACTATACAAATCTTCTTTAAATCAATTACTTAACTCTGGTTGAATAAAACAAATAAAACAACCAGTTAAGTCTATCCTTAAGCTTTGCCAGCTAGATATTTTGTCATTTTTTGAACTCTCTATTCTGTCGGTCAACTCTGCAGTTAGTCGTCGGTGATAACTACCAGTTCTGTCAGTGTGACTCCAGTCAGCTTCAGGATCTCCATTCTTTGGGCATCCTTGGATTTTACTCATCGGGTAACTCTATTTTCTGCTCGTCGGGTATCACTATGACTTTTGTTCTTTGCCTTTACCGATGGTGTGCACTCCGTCAGTGTTATCTATCACTTAGTGAATACTTGACTTTTATGCATTGCTGAAAGCATAATCTCTGTTCCATTGATTCTCTGAAGTCTCTAGAATTATGTACATGACCGTACAGATGATATCAAGTTGACATCAATGACAATACAAACCATTAACTAATTTAATGCCTTGGATTATCTTCAACTTAACATTATCAAACATTCAATCAGTTACATGTCATGAATCTCTCCCTTTGCCATTGATGGCAACATACTATATTATCACACTATAATATTTCTAATACAATATGAAATACAATTGTTGAGATTCATCAAATTATCAAACAATTTTATTTGATAACCGATAAAAATGTATGACTGTTGGTAAGCTATGTGTTAGCTTAGATTTGATTCTTGCAGCTTTTTGTGTTTCTTGTACTGATGTGTTGTGTTCTCTTCATGTGTCAATTTCTCTCCATTTTACTGTTCTTATTCTTGATGTCTCTGTCTTTTGTCAACAACTCTCCCTATGGATATGATCTCTCCCTGTTGGAGTAATCTGATAATGAATAATCTTTCTTCTTTTTCTGAAGACTGTGATAATATATAGGTTGATGCAGCCTTCAGTCTTTTACTGAATGGTAGAAAAGGGTTTGACCCATAGTCTCTTTCTCAGGTACTCAAATGTATCCTTGGGCAGTGGCTTGGTGAAGATATTAGCCAATTGTTCTTTTGATTGCACATACTCAAGTATCACCTCTTTTTCTTGAACTTGTTCTCTTAAATAATGATACTTGATTGCAATGTGTTTAGTCTTGGAATGCATGACTAGATTCTTGGAAATGTTTATTGCACTGGTGTTATCACAGTAGATAATCACTGGTTCTGAGATCTTCATATGCATACCTTCCAGCAACTGTTTGATCCATGCAATATTTGAGAAGATTTTAGCAGCAACAACATATTCTGCTTCTACAGTAGACTGTGAGATGCATCCTTGCTTCTTACTAATCCATGTGACAAGTCTGTCACCCATAAAGAATGCTCCTCCAGTTGTGCTCTTTTGGTCATCAAGATTTTTGTCTTCTCTTCTATACCATAAGCCAAATTCCTCAGTATTCTTCAGATATCTTAGAATTCTTTTCACAGCTGTCATATGTGATTCCATGGGGTTAGCAAAAAATCTAGCAACAATTCCTACTGCATGTGCAATATCTGGTCTAGTGTGTACAACATACATGAGTTTTCCTATCATTGATCTATACAAAGTCTGATTTACCTC
>MU226229.1:1007458-1031216 GCA_018584345.1 Thuja plicata
TCATCATGTTGTCAAAATTCACATGACACAATCTTTTGTGCCACAACCATATGTCTTCATTTATAGTCATTAAGCAAGTGGTGTTAGTATCATTCAGATAGAATAAGTTACCTTTAGTCTGTTCACCAGAACCAATCAGTTTTCCTGATTCATTGAAGATCTTTGCCTTCTTGTTCTCAAATGCTACTCCGTGACCTGAATTATTCAGCTAAGAAACACTCAACAGATTATAATTCAGTCATTTTACCCAATAAGCATTTTCACATTTAATCAGGTTATTCAACATTATAGTTCCTTTACCTTCAACCAGACAAGGTGTATCATTACACATTCTTACTGTACCACCATGATAATACTCAAAAGTGTTAAAATTTTCTTTGTCACCGATCATATGGTGAGTGCAGGCACTATCTATGATCCAGATATCATTCTTACTAAACTTAGATATGAGTGCAGTTTCTTCATACCTTTCATCTTCATCTAAATCATCCTTCATAGCTACAAATACCATCTCAATGTCATCATCAGGTTTGGTGTCAGTATCTTCATCTTTGCAAGCAGCTAGGTAGCTAGCCTTCTTGCCTTTATCCTTGTAGTCTCAGGTATCTCTTCATTCTGATTGTTGGTAACTTCTGTAATCTTTGTTATCACCTCTGTCAGATTTCTTCTCAAAAGATTTGTCATTACTTCTGTCATCTTTCCTTCTGTTAGAACATCTTGTAGCAAAGTGTCCAATATCTTTACAATTAAAGCATACAAGTGGTAACTTGCCTTTGTATTTACCTTTGCCTCTTTACATCCTCCTTGCCATGAGTGCTTCTATTTCATCTAGATCTTCTTCTTCACTTTCACTTTCACTATCTCTTCTAGATGTGTGTCTCTGACTAGATTTGCTTATTCTCATAGAAGACTTAAATGCATACTCTAAGTTTGGTAAGACACTATTATCAAAGTTATTCATCTCAAATGAAATCAGTATACCAATCAAACTATCAAGAGTAATTTTATTGTTTGCTACTGCTCTCATTTCTTGAATAGCAGAAACTCTAATATCATATATAGGCAATAAGGTTCTTAATATTTTACTTACCACTGTCTCCTCTTCAAGTGTACCTCCAACACCTCGTATAACATTGACTACTTTTATTCTTGTGTTGTACTGTGTGATGTTTTCTCCTTCTTTCATTTTGAGATCATCAAATTTTCCTCTAAGGCTTTCTGCCTTAGCTCTCAGAACATTTGTATCACCTCCATACAAGCTTCAGTTTGTCCCACATTTTCTTTGCAGTTGTGCAATCTTTGACATATTCAAATTCAGCATCGAAGAGAGAGGGAGAAAGCTCTATGACCATGCAGTTGTGCTCATTCTTCACTCTCAATTGATCTACTATTAATGGTCCTATGGGCAACGCATATTCACTATCTAAGTATTGAGTAACATCATTACCAATACCTGATAAGTGGAGTCTTATCCTACTTTGCCATGAAGCAAATTTGTCTTTTTTCAACTTGGGCACATCTCGTCTGTTCATCTTGTGATCTTGACTTAGGTCTTGAAAGCTTCCTTCTAAGCACACAAGATCTGATACCAATTGTTAGTAATAACTAAGAGGGGGGGGGGGTGAATCAGTGGCCTCAAAAATTATCCTTTAAACTTTAACCACCAATAAATAAACCTCAAATTGTTAAGTCCCTACAAGATGCATGCCATGAAATACTAATAATGATTTAACTGTCTATCAGTTTTCCTTGTCTGTCCTTATTCTCCTTGATTACCGATAAGCAGTAAAAATTATTTACCGATACTCAGTAAATATGTAGAGTAAACCAATTAATCTAGAAATGCATATGTGAAATGTAAAATAGTAAAGTAATAAACCATACACACATAACACATGGATTTTAACATGGAAACCTTGTTAAGGGAAAAACCACTGGGACCGGTACCCCAAACACTCTTCTGAAGTGAGCCCTGTTAGGAGCCAACCCTGTTAAAGGTTACAAACACACTATTAGGAGTGACCTTGTTAGAGGATTTTAATATGAGTCTATCACTTGATATCTAGCATGCATATGCTACCAATATTGATCAACCTCTATGGGCACAATAGGTATCTAGCATATCTAGTGCTACCTAACTACATCAGCCTCCTTCTTAGACTGTGTGTCGGTATCGGGCACTCAATTCTATCTTCATGATAAACTTTTTGGCAATCTGTTACGATATACCTCAATTATAGAAGATTGTTAAGTCCTGCTCTGTTAAGAGACTTGATGCTTCAATGGTTAAACTGAAACACTATGACCTATTTCTAATGCAACTTTAATTGCATATTTTCAGATCTATTTAAGTACATTACCTCTCTGATCAATGTATCAATTCAATTCTTTGTGCTCCACACTTTTTGCTCTGTGATGTTGTGCTTCACTGTTCATCGGTGTCTGCAGAATTCTTTAGCTCTTCTTTAGCTTGATAGATCATGACTATATGAAGTTCTTATTCATCAATTTCTCTTCAGCATCTTCTTTCTATTCACTCCCCTTCCCATGTATGTGATTTCAGAAATGAATTATGCTTGTCTATTATATAGACATGATATTCCTTAATTCTTGATTCTTGATTCTTGGCATGAAAAACAATCCATCCAATTTGATTTAAAGCTTTAACTCCTGATTTATCTCGTAGTTATCTTCTTGCCAACTGTACAAATCTTCCTTAAATCAATTACTTAACTCTGGTCAAATAAAAAAAATAAAACAACCAGTTAAGTCTATCCTTAAGCTCTGCCAGCTAGATATTTTGTCATTTTCTGAACTCTCTATTCTGTCGATCAACTCTACAGTTAGTCATCAGTGATAACTGCTAGTTCCATTGGTGTGACTCTAGTCAGCTTTGGGATCTCCATCTGTCAAGCATCCTTGGATTTTACTCATCGGGTAACTCTGTTTTCAGCTCATCGGGTATCACTATGATTTTTCTTCGTCAGGCAATACTGTCTTCTGCTCATCAGGTATCACTATGAATTTTGTTCTTTGCCTTTACCGATGGTGTGCACTCTGTTGGTGTTGTCTATCGCTTAGTGAATACTTGACTTTTATGCATTGCTAAAAGCATAATCTTTGTTCCATTGATTCTTTGAAGTCTTTGGCATTATGTACATGACCGTACAGATGATATCAAGTTGACATCAATGACAATACAAACCATTAACTAATTTAATACCTTGCATTATCTTCAACTTAACATTATCAAACATTCAATTAGTTACATGTCATCAAAAATCTATGAATCCCTTTGGGAAGATAGAGTGACTCCCAAAAGATCCATTGGTGTATCTCCTTTTGAACTTGTCTACAGGATCGAAGTCAGTCTCTCGTTGCGATTAGAGTTAGCAACTTGTAGATTGAGAACGATAGTAGAAGATGGTGTATATGAAGATGGTTTAGAAAAGAGGATTCTTTACTTAAACAAACTTGAAGAGGAAAGAGAGAAAATGGTGGATCACATCACACAGCATCAAATGCGTGTGAAGAACTTGTTTGATAAAAAGAGCAGACCTCAAAAATTTATGGAGGGAGATATGGTGTTGTTATGGGACAAGCGTAGGGAACCCAAAGGCATGCATGGAAAATTTGAAACACTGTGGAAAGGACCTTTAAAGATCCATCAGGTGTTTTAGAAGAATTCTTTTAAATTGACCTATCTAGATGGTGAAGCACTCCCCCTAACATACATTGGTCAGGACTTGAAACTGTACCAGATCTGAATCTAAAATAGGTAACCCTTATATTTTATAATAGTTACATTTAGTTCCCTTTTTTTTCCTTAGTTAGGTTTCCTTTCCTTTCTTTCCTTTCCATGTTTTTTCTTTATTTTTGTTTTGAGTCATCCTTTTTTTGAGCTTTGCAAAACCAGAGACTTGAGTTCATTGATGGGACATGTGAATGTCCAAGTCCCCAAACAGAGCCATTTGTTGCCCCATTTTTGTCCTGTATACCTTTATACGGAAATGGAAGTTTAGTGTGTAGCATTGGTATTGAGATCTTCATGAGAGTCTTGAGTCTAAGTCTAGTTTTCCCCTTAAGCTAGGAGGCCTTTATCAGATTTCCCCAATTTGACTTCTCTTTTGTAAGCCGAAGGGAATTTGTAGAGGGAATTTGTATCTGAGATCACGTTTCATTGGGTAGGTTAAGTTCCCAAATCCGGTAAAGGTCATTTTTTAGAGGTTTCTAACATTGGTTTTATTTACATTCAAATTATATGGCATTGGCACTTCATTTTGCAACATTGGCAGAAAATTGGTTTCGGGCTTCTCCTTGGCAGAAAATCACCTGGAGAGTGTGTTTGCCGCGGTGAGTAATTCCAAATGTTTCAGCTGTCAGTAAAGTTTCAAAGTGGATAATTTGGGGGCTAGAAATATTATTGCATTCAAAATGCACCTCTATGGTCCCAAAGGAAATATTAAATGAAGAAGAATCCAAGACGCAAGCTTATCGGCGAAAAAGCAGAAAATGGCTTCTCCACTACTCTAACAGGCAGGTTTCGACCCGCGAAGTATATTTTCTGCCAAGTCATTAAAAATTGAAGAGCTTTAAAGAAGAATCTATCTCATAAGTAATCCAAGGTATAAAGAAGCTGATGAAATTGACACACATCATTTCAACATCTCAATAGGCTAAAATTATCCCTCAGTGGATTTGTGGGTAGAAAACATTCCATAAGCATTTCTCCACCCAAAAGGGAAGTAGAAAAGTAACTTTTTGCCGCCTCCAAAAAGTTACCGTTACGGTTATCTAAAGTAAAAAGATGTTTTTTTATGGCCCAGAGGGGTAAAGTAATTAATTCAAATAAGGTCATTTTGCTTCATAACAGAATTTTTCATAAATGCTTTAGTCTTTTCATTCGTGTGGCGCAGGAAGTCTGCCGTTAAACGGTAAGAATTCAAAAGTTATAAAATCAATGAAATCTTGCAAACAAGAACTACCATCTATTTGATGAATTGTCTAAATTTGAAGCTCTTGGAAATAGTTGTTCTTTTCTCCTACATTTTTGAGAGATATCCCTAATTCCTGAGTCAAAATCAATCGAAGCATGGCTACTAAATTTACGGGATTTGATGGGATGAACAACATCACTTCTAACTGGCATAAAATATCAGACACCTCTCTGAAGTTCTTTGATATGCAAAGCTTCCATAATAGATTGGGGGTGGACCAAATGCACCTTGTTACTAAAAAAATGAAGGAGGGTGGATTGGTTGAAGCCGCTGGTTTTCCTGTTGAAGTTCAAGTGTCAGCGCTTGTTCAAGAATGTATAGCTCGGTATAATCCAAATACTAGGCAAATTATCTTTCCCAATGACACGGTGCTACTCTCCATTGATCGAGACTGCATCCATAACTCCTTGCACATTTCAAAGTAGGATGAATGCTCAGAGATGACATATATTCAATCAGTTACTGAGTATGGAGCAAAGAAGCCTATGTGGAAGAAGGAAATAATGAAGTCATGGTTTCAAGAGCTAAGGAGTGCCAAGGGAAAGTTTCCTAAAACATTATACGACATGAACCTGAAGCCAGAAATCATAGATATCTTAGTACTGCTCCATAGGATCAGAGGTTAGAGTGATGCACTAAATTTTGTTGAACACCAATTCTTTTTAGTCTAGGTGATCTGCTCTTAACACCATCTCATTGATTGGGCCCTTATGGTAAGAAAAAATCTCTCCAATGCCCTAAATAGAGCTAAACATCAGAATGAGTTCTACATGTCTTCAGTATTATTATATATATTGGCTACAATTCAAATTTTTCCAGGGCTTCCTAGATTAGAATAATTTCTAGAGGATGTTAAGAGTTATGAATTCTTCCCCTGTTTGCAATTACATAACAGTTATGTTGAGTATCTCAAAGTTCATGATACATTCACAATGAGACTGTGCAGGGAGCTACAAGGTTTCCCGAAAAGGAGATTTTATCCTGAAGCTATGGAATTTTTCAGCTAGTTTGGGTGCTACTTTATTCAATTTGTATATTTCTCATATATTTATCTTGCAGGATTCGCTGACTTCCCTTTGAAGTTGCCCAGATATCCTGATGAAATGATCATTCTAGTTGAAGTGATGAGGTAAGCGGTCCAAGTGAATCTATTATGTGATGATGCTAAGAAGAAAGGCTACAATTTCCCAATGACCATTGGAGCTTACAGTTGTGCATCCTGGTCTGAGGCAAAGAATGTTCTAAAAACATTCTAAAAAAGGTTCCAATTGGAGACATATGATGTTCCGAGGCCACAATATGATCCTGTCAATTATGCCCGAGATCACCTACAAATGAGTCATGTTATTCATCACATTGATGATATTGAAGACTATTGAGCCAATTACAAGGATGACTTAGAAAGAAGAGAAAGGTTCTACACAAGGTTAACTATTGAACAAATCAAAAAGTTGAAAGTTAACATTGTGGTTGAGGGGATAGAAGATGATGGCTAGCATATGTATGATAATACATATTTAGAAAATATAAAGCCCCTCCCTATAAGTTTTGAACCCATGCAAGGTCAAGCCATTAATGACTTGCAGACCTTGATTGGTGGGATCTACAAAAGGATGGAGCAGTAGGTCGAGTGGATGGTAGGCATAAGGAAGAGGTCAGAAAGGAAGCCTCCTTCTCAACAAACTCCTACAAAGGGGACTTGGAATGTTCCCGCAACATCCTCAGCAACAACCTCAACTATGGCTAAAGGATTAGTTCAGCCAGTGGGCAGAGGTGATGAACCCCCTAAGAAAGAGATCCCATTAGAGAAGACATGCGGAGAGGGACCACTTCCAGACATTGGTTCAACTAAAGAAGCAGTCTCCAAGGACCCGGCCAAGTCTATAGTTGAGCTCACTAAAGGTGCATGACCTGAACAATCAGTTAAGGCTAGTGCTATAGACACACAAGTCTACACCTCGATTCAAGATACTCCAAGGGGAGGATCCCCTACTATAGTAGAGGTGGGTGAAGATAGCTCTAGTACTTTAGCCACATAATCATATGAGGGGGTTGAGAAGCAATAGAAAGCTGCTCAAGTCATTAAATTAGTCTCCTCCTCCCCTACTTTGGTGAACCCATTTACTTCCAGACCCAAAGCTACTCCTCTGGTGATCAGGAAGTTGTTCATAGAAGATTTGGTCTCTACTTCCAAACTCACTAGTGTCGACTCTTTGATAGAGAACACTTTGGAACACAAGAGGAAGAGAGTAGAGGAAGGGACATCCAAAAAATATACCCTTTCCCGGGCCTTACAACCCAACACCACTGTGAGTAAAGTGAAGAAAGTAAAGACAATGTCTAAACTATGTCAAGATCCTGAAAATGGGCATTTCACTATGGAAGTATCCAAGCCTATGAAGGAGGGCTGATTCAAGGACATGACTGCCTCTGATTTTCAGTTGCAGTCATTCAATATGGGGTTGGCCCGTCATGATTCCATGGTGGATTGGTGGAAGTCTACCAATGTAGTGATTCAATAAGAGCTCGAAGAGCTCAAGACTGCTAAAGTGCAACTCAAAGGAGATTTCAAAGAGTTGACAAATTTCATTAGGAAGCTCATCACTCTGATCGCTAGTGTTCCCAGTGCTCAAATCAATTTCGATCCCAATGCTACAGAGAATCAAGCTATCATTGCCAAGTTGCAAGAGGATAGGCATTTTGGGAAAATTGGTAGGAACTGGATCGAGAGACTCATGTCCGAAGGGCTTGTGGTTGTTGAGCAGTTAGGTGACACTTTCCTAAAGTTGGAAAAGGAGAGAAATAACATTGACCAGACTTGCAGACTCTCATGGCAGAAAGAGTGAAGTGTCAAGATTGCATAGTAATGTTGCATGTAGCAGTGAAGATGAAGACTAAGGACGCAAGAAAGGCCAAGATCTTGCAGAAAGGAGACGAGCCTTTCCTTGAATGTCTCCAAAATCTGGAATTTAAGATTGAGATGATCATCCAAGCTGAAGCAGGGTTGCAGCAGACAGATGTCAAAATCAAAGAGGAGCATAACAAAAATTTTAAACTCCTTCAAGGTCTTCACACGGAATCATAGGAAAGTGGCCTTGGAAAGGAAATGATTGGAGTGACCAATATGTAGAAATCCTTCTCAGAATATGTGGACAAATTGGCGGAGAAGTCTTCTTCCCGCTTGGACAAAGTACGAGATCTCTAGCAATTAAGTGGGTGTATCTACAAGGCTATGGAGGAACTGAAGGATCGGGTAGATGCTTTCAAATTTTTGGCCAGAGATCATTCCCGGTGGCTCATCAAATATACCAATGCTCACATCAATAGGCACGAAGAACTCATCATAATCATTACACCTGTCACCGCCTATAGGGATAAATTAGACAAGGGGAAGAAAGTTGAAGCATAGATAGATTCCCTCTTGTACTAAATTTTGATAAATATTGTAATGGATAAACATTTTTTTATCATTTCTGGTTAGAGAAGTTGAACCGTTTTGGTTACCCTTTTTGTAACGGTCCAACTCTGGAACTCTATATGTACTATTTCCAAAATCAATAAATGGTCGGCTAAATTTTGGTGTGAAGAATGACATTTTCCTGAGTCAAAATTGTGTATGTATAAATACCATTGCTTTAACTATTCCATTACATTACATTTATCTTTCTATTGATTTGAATGTTTTCTTTAAATTAGATTTACAGTTTATCATTGAACCAGAGTTCTGTATTATGATTTGATACAACTAACTAGAGGGGAATATGGTGTTATTCTATGTTTGGGAGATGTTCCTATGAAATAGATTGACTCATTGTTGCTTTATCATTAATCCTTAGTTTTTCATTTTTATCTTCATTATCTATCATTGCAATACCAGTTTTTAGAGTTCGTATGATTACCGAGATCTCCAGATTGTCTAGATTTAGTTGAATTTAATCTACCAGAGCTAGTTCCTGTCTAGGCCTAGCTTGGTTTACTTCTTCTATTCTCAGGTTAAGAACATACCCCTGTTAGATTAGGAAAGATTCATTTTCATTGAAAATCATTCATTTAAGGGAGCTGTACCTTTAAATTCAGAGGAAAATTTGTTATTTATTTACATTTCCCAACTGTTGTATTCGATTGTTTCTTTAATATTTGGGTATTTTGGAGTTAAAGTGAAGAAGAACAATCTGTTTACCAACAGTTTCAAATGGGGGGATAATTTAAATGCTTGTCTCAAAGGTTGGGACAAAGAGATAAATTTTAGTGATTGAGATTGAAAGTTCAAAATGAGTGATTGAGATTGCAAATTTGGAGTGATCCATGTCCTTTGCTTTCTCAATTCTCATTGGTTCCTCAAATTCATGTTGAAAGATATTTAGGATTTATTAATTCAATCAATTAATTAAATTAGCCATGTAGGGGAATAGGTTCAATTTGATTTTTTATTTAAACTATACAATTAATTGATTAAAATCAATTATGTAGTTTGATTAATCCATTTAGGGTTATATTTAATCATTTGATGTCATTTATTAATTAATCATTTGATTTAAATTGATTTTATCCCAATTTGATTTAATAAATGTCCATTTGGATTGATTAAGTCCATTTTGATAAGATTTGAAGCATTTTGCTGAGATTTGCAGATTTGCTTGATTAGAGAACACCTGGCCAATTTTATGTGTCTACAAATGCCCCTATTTGAATTGATGGGTGGAGCGCATTGATTTAAAGAAAATTGCATGTCCTGATCAGTGATTTGATACCTGATTGATTGATAAAACCTTATTAACTCATTGATAACCTGATTGACTGATTACCTGATATGAAATCCTAATGCGATATCCTAATTTGAAACAAATTTGATAAGATGCAGAATGCCCCACTGATAATGTTTGAAATTTCAATGCCCCAGATTTAAATTGATGTTTGATGCAGATTTTGATTTGATACTGTGATGATGCCCCCTCATAAATAAAAATAGATTGATGTCCAGATGCAAAAGATGATGAAACTGATAATAAATAGATCCAAAATGTTTTCATTTCTGAAAAAACATTGATGATGATCCTGGCAAGAAAATATGCCCCAGTGTGAAGAAAATGCAAATTAGGTCAAACTGGGTCAAAAATCTCTTCAAAATTAGGTCAAATAGCTTAAATAGGTTGAAAACCCCATTTTTACTATTCATTTTCACTTTTTACTGTAGAGATTTTGCTCTGATCCTGCTGAGATTGATAGTGATGGTGGTCCCTATTTGAGAGCATCGGTTTGATCGAGCACACTGGTATCAAAGACCCATAGATTATGGACCTCCGATAAGTGGTTTTGAACCTCTTAGTGAACTTATTGCTTTGTTTTGATTGCATTTATTACTTTTAAACATGCTTTATAGGATAGATTAGGCCAAATGTCGCGTATCATAGTTTAAATATGCCTAAACATGTTAAACGCCGCATCCACATAGTTAAATGATGCCTATGTGTAGTAATTTACTATGTATAAGTTAGGTCAAAACTTGCCTTTGATCAATAAAATGTCGCCTATCAAACCCTAGGGCAAAAGTAGATTTTAAATGTTGCCTAAGATGATTCAAATGATGCGTAGGACGATGAAATGATGAGTACAATGTAAAGTAACACCTTCGATAAATCAAATCATAGTTTTCATAGATTAAATGGCGCTTATCATGAAATGATGCATACATTATGCCAAGTGATGCATGCAATGAAATTTTGATGAAAACTTGATTGAGAAAGAACAAACTTCTTTTTGATTGAACGTCTGGGTTACCGGATTAATTTTCAAGATAGATAGGTGTGTTTAGTAATGCTTCCAGGTGTTTAGGATATTAGAATGATCAAAATAATGAATGTTTGATATGTCAATTTGATTGGGTAGAAAACTGATTGATAGGAATATGATATATTGGTTCCTTCTCAAGATCTAGAGTTAGGAACAATAGGTTGATGCGCTCAAAAAGAGCAAAGGATTGATATGATTGGTTTGATTGACTTGAAATAATCTACTGATATAATGATACTAATATAATTCACTTGTTTGCAAAACAGGAACAGTTATGTAAGTTGTATGTACAAAATCTAGCTTCTTAGATCCTTGATTTGGCCAATGAGTTGACTAGTCTAGAGACACGTGTGATAGAGCGGTGTGGTTTGGGTTTCTTTCTTGGCATTCCTTGATTTTAGCTAAACTAGGGTCTACTTACAACTATGATAAAGCATTCACACTCTGACCATAATACTTTCCATTTACCCCTTGGTGAGATGACAATCACGCCCGAGGATTTTTATAGATTGGTGTGTATCCCGACTCGAGGAGAGCGAGTTTACTATGATCAGGTTTACGACAATAGCATGTGCAGATGAGTGTTCAAAGATGAAACTATCGGAGATGATACCATTACATCAACATAGTTTTCTTCATTCCATACTTTTCCATCAGTGTTAGGTGCAGTGATTGGAGGATTACTTCTCCCTGACAGATGAGGTCATGGATTCTTAGTTGGATAGGGTCAGATCTTGGAGGACTTACTTGCACATCCTCGGTAGTTTGATTGGGGCTCTTGTGTTTTGGTATAATTATATCATGATTTTCATGAGGTTGTATATCGAGCTAATGCATCTTTATCAGCAGGTGCTATTGTGTTACAGGTATGGACCTGTGAGCATGTCCCTATGATGAGATTGATAGCGGCTCAAGTGTGAGGCCAAGGATGACCTTATGCATTCCTTTATGATGGCATGGTTGTCCAGAATCATCTAGGTAAGGTTGATTAATGGCGTCAGATGATTGATGATATAGATCAGGTCATTTGGAGACCTTACCTTGGCTACAAGGGATGGAGAGAGGATGATGATGAGCTTCTGTATATGTTCTCCCCTGATTGGATGATTGGTTGATCACCACTTGTGATTGAGAGATTCTATTTTGGTAGAGTTTTGTGATAGTACGCCAGAGTACAAGATATGCCTCAGGGTATGGCCTTATATGCATGTGTATAGGTAGAGCAATCCATGTGGGGAGCTCAGGTAGATTATGAGTTTGCATGTACTGAGATTGACAGATTGGGATTTATTTGATGGGACATGTTAGATCATGTTATTGATGTCGGTAGGTCTGTTGAGTATAGAGAGTGGTTTTATTGACATAGATTCATGAGATTTATTGATCCAATAGAGCCTATCCCTGTTATGGATGAGACTTTAGATGATTATGGTAGAGATGGTGGTGGCGGAGGTGGGGTTCCGAGAGTATGGAGATAGTGTGCACCTAGGGTATCAAGAGCTCCTAGAGCTTTAGGCAGAGGATGGGTTGGACCTTGGATGCGGGGTGGACATGTGAGAGCTAAGGGTGGAGGTTATGGCCAACTGAGATAGAGATAGGTTTAGGTTCATCCCATACCAGCTGTAGTATGGGGACATCAGAGATAGAGGGATGAAAGGTAGGCAAACAGATTTTTCTAGACAGGTTCCTGGATCATAGGTTCAGGCTCCTTTAAAGAGATAGGTTCATGAACAACTAGTTCCTCCATAGATTCCTATTATACACTAGGTACCTCTTGTACCACATATTCCTATTGCACCATAGGCCCCATGAGCTCCTCATGCTCCACAGGATTCACAGTTGATAGATGCCTTGACACAGGATGTGAGGACCTTACAGGCTAGGATGACATTGATGAGTGGTCAGACTGATAAGGTGGCTATCATGATGCAGAAGTTTATGATGATGATGCCACAAAGGCCTAGTGTAGCTAGGATAGATCAGGTGACAAAGATCCAGGTGGTACAAGTACTAGAGATGGATCAGGTACTGGTATAGGTGATGGATCAGATGCCCCTACTGGGTCACGAGACAGATTGATATTGATCCTCTGGATATGCATTGATGTACCAGATTTATTTTTTATTTTTTGATCAGGACTTTGATGATGTATCATTTTGTTGATGTATCTTGATATACAGATGTTGATAGACATTTTTGATGGACATTTATTGACGACGCTCTTTGATTCCCATGATTTGTTATGATGTTGATGTGAGATTTATTTATATGCAGATCAATATGATTTCTATGATGCATTTACTTTTATTATGCTATGGATGCAATGTCTTAGATATGACATATATAGATGGATGCAAATGATTTATGCAACTACTTCTATATGTTTTTTCTGATTTTATGAAGAATACAATGATTTATGTAATGCAATGGTAAAATGAATACAACTATATTTTTGGATTTTTATGTATGCAATTTATATTAAATGCACTCTTAAAATGGATGTAAAATGAATAATGATTAATGTTTCTTTTCTTTTGAATTTCTGATATAATAGATAATGAATAATGATTAATGGTATGAATGCAATGCAAAAGATAATCTCACATCATTTATTTGAAACAACTTGATTGATATTGACCCCCCAAAATTGATTAACCCCCTTTTGAACTTGGAAAAATCCTTTTAAACATGCAATTAATCTAACATGAAAATGCAATACAATGCAACTAACTGTCATTAGCTTTTTGCGAAAGAAATACAATAGAGATATATTTTCATCATTGATCATTGTGGAACTAGGAGAGAGTACAATCATCAGTGACCACATCATGATAATATGAATACCGCTTTCATCTCTTTTGGTAACCATTTGGAGAAACTAGTACAACCCTCACTAGTTGAATAACCAACTATGGGAGTATGAATACCGGTTTTATCGGATTCAATGTTCCAAGTGGATTTTGGTGTTAAGATATGGAAGATCTAAATAGCCAAGGTATCCTTTTGCATAACAAACAAAGGTTAACCCTCCTTCCTATATGAAATTCCTCGATGGCTCTTTGATGACCATGTCATTAGATGAATTCACACAATTTGGTAGATCTTCCTCAAAATAGTCCCACAGAAGTTAAGAAAATATCACGTCTTCATCATCACCGATCTAGTTGAAACATCATCGATTAGCTAAAAAGACATGACTTGAAAATTCAATGAAGATCATCAAAAATTTCAAGTGTTTTTCCTTGTATCAATATTTTCAATAGAATTCCAAACATTCTGATCATTTAGGTTTTGTCAAATTTTAATCCTGATAATAAAGTCATGAAGTTCAAGGATCAAATTGTAAGATCAAATGCTCAAGTTGAACAATGATATCTATCAAAGGTTCCAAAATATCTCTCTTCTAAATTTCTAAAAATTTGCTTTTGTCAGGTGACCAAAATGTAGCACTTCTAAATTCGTTGGTACCAAAAACCAATGCTTTTCCCCCAAGTGAAAAATGAGAGCATGTGAAAAACTTGGGCAAATGAAACCTATTATGTGACAATGCAGTTGAGAGACTTTATTATGACTATGCACAAATGATGGATGCAATGAGGATATACAAATGAGATAACGAAAAGGCAATATGTACAAATGCAACCAGGAAAGACCTAAGGGATCAAAAAGTGTTTGTTTACCAGGTTTTTACCAAGGTACTTTTCTCTTTTTCAAATTTTTATTTTTTTTGATATCATCAAGGTGCCTATTTTCTAGGTTTTCACCAAGACAACAATTTTTTGATTTTTGGATGTTTTTGATGCTCAATTTTCTCCTTGTTCTGATTTTCTACTTTTCCATTGTTTTTGAATTTTTTATCTTTCTCATTTTTTTGGATTTTGAAATTTTCCCATATTTTTGGATTTTTGAAATTTCTCATGTACAAAGAATTATGTTGAATTCATCAGATACACACTCATCTGATACTCTCTCATCTGATCATGTATGAAACCTCTTTAAATGGATGTTGTTAATAGGCTCTTGTAACTCATCACCTTCACAATCAGCTAGCTTATAGGTCCCCTTTCCAAAAGAGGAAGTAATTACAAAAGGTCCAAGCCAATTTGCCTCCGATTTTCCCTTATTTTCTTTATCTTCTTGGTTTTTAGGGTTTTCTCTTAACACTAAGACTCCCACTTGAAAGGTTCTTGGTTTTATATGCTTGTTATAGTTTCTTGAGATTCTATTTTGATACACTTTCAAACTCTCATAAGCTTGTGTTTGATGTTCCTCCAACAATTATAATTTTTGAAGTCGAGAGACCCTATAATCATCATCATTGATTAATCCATGTAATGAGACTCTTAAGGATGGGATTTCAACCTCCAAAGGTAGAACAACTTCCACCCCATAAACTAAGGAAAATGGTGTAGCCCATGTAGGTGTTTGAATGCTAGTTTTGTAGGCCCACAATGCCAGGCTTATCTGAATGTGTCAATCTCTTCCTGATTTGTCAATCCATCTCTTCAAGATTTTATGGATATTCTTATTGGTAGCTTTGGCTTGTCCATTACCTTTAGGATAGTAAATGGAGGAAGAATGGTGAGTTATATGGAAGGTTTCACACAGTTCATCTACATCTTTGTTCTTGAATTATTTTTTGTTAGCCGTAATGATGGCATGAGGAATATCATATCTACAAATGATGTGATTAAGGATAAACATAGAAATCTATTTTCTCGTGGCAGTTGTCAAAGGTACGGCCTCTACCCATTTGGTAAAATATTATGTTGACGTTATGATATACTTGTGACCATTGGAAGAAGGTGGGTAAATCATTCCAATAAGATCAAAACCCCATTGGTAAAACGGCTATGGTGTGATGAATGGGTGCAACTCTTGTGCAAGTACATGGATCATGTCTCCATGATATTGGCATTTTAAACATACTTTCACAAAGTTACAAGCATCCTTTTCTAAGGTTTTCCAAAAATATCCCATACGAAGGATTTTCTTAGCTAAATTCAACCCACTCGAATGTGACCCACAAATCCCCTCGTGAACGTCTTTTAAAGATAACTTTGATTCCTCATCCTCTAGACACATAAGAAGCATTCCATCAAGACCTTTGTGATACAATGTGTCTGATAGGATAGTATAATGATCCGCTTGGCGTATAAAATGTCATTTTTGGGCACAGGTTTGGTCTATAGGTAAAAATTGGTCTTTGAGATAGGAATAAATGGGTCTATACCAAGGCGAGTCATCTCCATTAATAGAGGAAATGATTTGGGTGTCAGGTAATTCAAATGTCGGTTTCACCAACTCTTCCACCAAGAATTTGTACCTCTCATTTTGATCAGGCATTTGGAGTAAAGAAGTCAAAGTAGCCATAACATTTGTAGCTCTATTCTTGTCCCTTGGAATTTTCTCAAATGTAATCAAAGAAAAGTATTTCTTCTAGTCATCCACCATCCTCTTATATGGCATTAATTTTTCATCCTTTGTTTGATATTCATCATTTATTTGATTGATGATTAACTGAGAATCCCCATAAACTTGGAGTTATGTGACATTCCATTCTAAAGCCATAATGCCTATGACTAAAGCTTCATACTCTGCAATATTGTTTGTGCATGGGAACAAAATTTTATAAGACTTAGGAATGGTATATCCTTGAGGTGTGATCAATATAATCCCGACTCCTAAACCATTATGAGTATAGGATTCATTAAAATATAATTTCCATGCTTTGGCTTCCACATTGACAATCTCTGCATCTGGAAATTCAACTTGAATAGGATGAGTAGACACTAAAGGATTTTTAGCCAATTGATCAAAAATGACTTGGCCCTTGATAGATTTTTGATCCACATACTCAATGTCAAATTCACTAAGTACCATCACCCATTTAGCAAATCTTCCTGTTAGGGTTGTTTTACTAAGAAAATACTTTAATGGATCAATCTTTGCAATCAACTTCACCATGTGCATCAACATGTAATGTCTTAGTTTTTGTGAGGCAAAAACCATCGCTAGACAAGCTCTTTCCATGAAGCTATAGTTTAATTTATATTTGATCAAGGTTCTACTTAAGTAGTAAATAGCTCTTTCGTTTCCTTCATTATCCTCTTGTGCCAAAAAACCCCTAAAGATCTCTTTGTTGCTGAAATGTATAGTAGTAAGGGTTTTCCTTTGATGGGAGGCATCAAAATGGGTGGATTTACCAAGTATGTCTTTAATAAGGTGAAGGCTTGTTCACATTCATCATCCCATGTAAAAATGGTATCCTTATGTAGCAATCTTGTAAAAGAATGACACTTTTCTGCCAATTGAGAAATGAACCTCCTAATAGATTCAAGTCTTCCTTGAAGTGACCTCATTTGAATAATATTTTTGGGAGTTTCCATGTCCATGATTTCTTGTACTTTTTCTGGATCCACTTCTATACCTTTCACTGAAACTATGTAACCTAAGAGCTTGCCGGATTGAACCTCAAATGCACATTTCTTTGGGTTTAATCTTACTTTAAATTGCTCCAAACTTGTGAAAATATTTTCTATAATGGGAAGATGATCTTTTCTTTGATGTGACTTTGCTAAGATATCATCCACATAGTCTTCTAGGAAAGTATGAATCATGTCATGGAATATAGTCGTCATTGCTCTTTGGTAAGTGGCTCTGGCATTTTTTAGGCTGAAAGGCATAACATTCCAACAAAAGGTTCCCCACAGGCATGTGAAAGCAGTCTTTTCTTGATCCTCAAGTGCAATGTGAATCTGATTGTATCCACTAAAACCATCCATCAATGAAAACATAGAATGACCTGTTGTCAAATCCACTATAGCATCAATGCTAGGCAATGGAAAATCATCCTTAGGGAAAGAAAGATTAAGATCTCTAAAATCTATGCATATTCGAATGGATTTTTCATGTTTCATAATAGGTACAATATTGGAGATCCATAATGCATAAATTATTACTCTTATGAAGCCAACTTTAAATAGCTTTTCCAATTCTTCTTTGACCAATAGAGCTATATGTGGATGCATTTTTCTCAACTTTTGCTTAACAGGTTTCACATCAGATCTCAGATTAAGATGATGCATTATAAAACTTAGATCCAACCCTGGCATGTCTGTGTATGACCATGCAAAGTTGATTTTCTTTGCTTGAAATAATTTTATGAACTCCTTCCTTTCTGATGGGGTTAATGATATTGCTAAGTGAATAAACTTTGGTTCCAATGTTAACCTTTTCCGTTGGCTCAATGAGAATAGGAGATCTCTCATCATCATGTTCTATTAGGGTATCCAACCTCTCTTCCTTAGGTGCCACAGTTGGGTTTTCACCTTTGAAACATCCGATATTTTTACTTTTTTAGGTTCTAGTATTACCAAATGGTGGTTTTCACCACTAGACCTTTTCATTTTTTTGAATTTTTTTGTTTTATTTTTTGGATTAAGAGATTGGATCCCTGCCTCCATCATCATGTTTGGATCATCTTCGTTGGTGGAAGATGGTTCAACCATGTTTAGGTATTGGGCCATTGCATTGTCATTGGGAAAGAATAGTACGTCATTCGGTTCGGTTAAGTCCCAATCAATGAGTTCAGAATGAAGAAGGGATAAATAATCATTATTCAATTTGTCATTAAAAGGGTTCAAGGACATGACCTTGTTTGAAGGTTCATATATTTTATCACTTAGGTCAATAACATGTGCTTGCTCAAGGTGTTCCACGGAAGTAGGATCAAAATTTTCTTCACTAGACTCCTCGTGGATTTCCATGGGAAAGAGTGCATGTGGATTAAATCTAACATTTGAATAAACCCCCACAAAGGTACCCAAGGTTCACCTATCCATTGGTTTCCCCTAGATGCTTGTCCTATGTTGGATTCTTGAGGCTCATTTGATGCTTGTGTAGAATTCGAACCTTGATCCTCATTATCTTGACTTTTATCCTTAGGGATAGTAGCATAAGTATGAATTGTTGGCAAGTTGACTCCTAGAGGACATATGACTATTTTTGTGTTGTCATCATGGAAAAAAAGTCATACTAAGTTTCTGTCTAAGATAACTCAAAAGGAAAAATGACTATGGTAACAGGGCAGACAGAGATATTCAAAGATCAACACATCATCGCACGTGCGAGAGATCAAATCAGAGTATGCGCATTTAGATATATATTCTATGGGATGTCTACATACTAAGTCTAGACACACATGGTATGGCATGATAGTATGGAGAATTTATAGACAAATTAGTACACCAGCAGTCCAGAAGATAGAGCATGAAAGCCGACTAGTATTTTGATCAGCGTGAGTTATTTTGTTATGTAATGGTTAAGTGCCTTTGATTATATGTTTGTAATGATGTAATTAGTATTTTTGTAAACACACTTAAGCCAACTTGTTTGGAAGCGTTGTGTATTATGTTTTAGGGCCAACTAGAGTCTTGTTTTGGGTCGCACCTATTCAGATATGAACATATAAGTATGTAATGTAAAGTTATGTTATAATTGTCAAATTATTATGTAAGAGGAAGATATAGAAGAGAAGTATGATGAAGTTAGTATATGATAAATCTCTTTAAGAGAGTAAGAGCATTCACACATACATGGAAATGATCAGACAATAGTGTCATCACAGCAGTTCACTTTTGATATAGTGTATATCAACTATCAGAAGGTTGTAGCCTTCATCTTATTGGGCAGTGAGCCTAGGCAGAGAGCCATATACATTTAACAGGGTTTTGTAAAAGACTCTTAACAGGGTCAGACCTTTAACCAAGTCATTGTACTTGCATTGTAAAGACTACTCCTAACAGGGCAAAGGAACTTTAATAGGTTCATTATACTAGTGCAATATTTGTGGGTACTAATTCCCACCGGGGTTTTCCTCTGATCAAGGTTTCCCCATAATCATATCATGTGTTATGAGTTCTTATGCTAAGATTCATTAAATGAATGTTTGATTTATGTTTAAGTTGTAGAAAAGTACTATATAGACAAACACTGATTCACCCCCCCTCTCAGTGTTTCTAACAATTGGTATTAGAGCTCTGGTCCTCTGAAAGAAAGTTTAACCAATTGAGGAGATCATGGACTCAACAGAAGAAAAACATTTGAAAAATAATCTTGAAGCAGCTCTTGAAGATTTTGATAGATCTGAAAAAGAAAATGAAGAACTTAGACTGAAAGTTGATGGCTCAAAAATGCTTATCAAGAAATTAAGAAAATATTTGAAATATTGTTTTGCAAGTGATTTAGGGAAAATGATCAAAAAGCTCAATGAAGAGAATATGTCTCTAAAAGATAAAATTGAAAATCTAGATGAACAGCTAACAGACAGTCAAATTGCTATTAAAGAAAAGATCAAAGAAATAAAACAACTAGATGATGAACTCTTGAAAGCAAACATGAAAGTCCTAGAATTTGAAAACATAAAGAAGAAGTTGGAATCTAAATTAACAGAAGCAAAAGATAAGATTGATAAACTCCACACAAGTTCTGATTCACTTCAAACTCAGCTTATTGCACAAAAGAAAAAATGCGACACTACTAGTCTTGGATACAATGTAGCACAAATTAAAATCAATTCATTACAAGAAAGAAAGAAAGCACATGAAGCATCTTCAGAAGAAAAGAAAGTTGAAAATGTTGCAGAGATTAAAATAGATCCACCTAAAGGGGAAATCAAGCAAGTTAACAAAACTTGTTATGCGTGTAACAAACCTGGTCATTTGGCAAGAGATTGCAAAGAGGTAAGACCTTTCAATGGTTATTGTTTCTCCTATAATAAATTTGGTCACAGGGCTATACATTGCAGAACAAATCAAAGAAATCAGTCACAGTACAATCAAGGAAGAATGAATCAAAACAATCAGAGAAATCAACCTCAAAGAAATTTGCAGAACACTACATGTCAGATATGTAACTACAATGGACACACAACAAAGCAGTGCAACATGATGAACAAGAGCATTAGACCTCCTATCATTTGTCACACATGTGGAAAGGCTGGACACATCTCAAGGTTTTGTAGATCGAGAACTCAGAAGCAAGAGGATCCTAAGAAATCACTATTTGAAGAAGAAGGAGAAGTCAAGTTTGTTCAAGAAAAAGAAGATCCAAGCAAAATTTGGGTTGAAATAAGGAAGGAAAATGATGTTGACAAAGTAGTTGATGCATCCACAGTGGATGCACCCTCTACTTCTGCTTGAATAGACCTTCTTGGTCTTAGGGGGAGCTATTCTAGCTTGGGACCCCTGTGTGGATGGTATACTCACCTCTAAGTATGCGCCTATGGATTCATAGTTATAAGAACATGATATTGTAGTATGCATGCACACATTATCTTTAATGCATTGTGATCAAAGTTACAAATTCTATGAGTAATTTGTGTACGGTTGCAAACATTAAATGCAGTAGCTTTTATAAAAGAATATAAATGTTCAATCTTCTTCACACTTGCATTCAAGATCAAAAAATTTGAGAGCACTAGAGCACTGAGCATCAAAGCATGAAAACATAACAGATTTGGCAGTTAAGAAAATAGATAAGAAGTTGAAACGGAACCCTAGCAGTTGCGTCATTTTGGATTTTTTGTGAAACCCTATTTAAGAAATCATCAAGTAAGTATGGTGACTCCAGTTGTATTTGACATTGCAGAGAGGAAAATATTTGTGTTTAAAAAGCATCCATTCAAATCCATACTGGATGATGTGGAAGGACCTTTCTCCAAAACCCCGTTAGGTGTTGTTCATGTAGAAGATATCCGCACATACATTTACTGTAAGAAAGAAATAGTAGGAGATATCAGCATAGCCACTCATATGGAGTATATGATGAAACCAAACTACACATTCAAGGATGAGTTCATGCACTTGATTGATAACCCTATCTTCGAATACTCGAATGCGCACGAGTTTGATGAGCCTGAATGGGTAAAGATTTTACTAAGCAGATTACATGATGACCTTTACTGGATTGGTGAGGTTCCTATTCACATCACTACAGACCTAATCCATGAATTAACTAGACTTCCTAAGACTGGACTAGTTCTTCCTACTGGCAAGGATGTCAAGAAGCAAGTTGAACAAGTTTGCTTATCTAGAAGTGACAAGTGTGGGATGACAGTTGACCCTATCAAGGAAGATGACATAAATCTTCTAACTATGATAATTGGGTATAAGTTTCAGCAAGCAAGCAGGTTAAACAATTTCTCTACATCAACAGTCCTAGCAGCTATCAGAACGGTGAAGGATAACACTCAGTACAATCTATGTGAGATATTGTGCACTCAATTGATTGACAACATTCGAATCATCAAGCATGACAGGAGCAAGACATTCAAGTTTGGATCTTTGATCATCTACTTGTACTTCCATATTGTTGGAAAGGTTGCAAACCTTTACCTAGATAGGAGAAAACCCACAATGTCTCAGATTTCACTTAAATCCACTTTAGATAGCAGTGTGAGGGATGCCATGGATATGGATATCAAGACATTTAGGATCAAGATGCAGAAAAGGTTCAGACTATTTGAGAAGATAGTTGATAAATATAAGGATACCATATGTTTCATGGTAGAAACATATTGCACTTGCATGGAGGCAATTGAACCTAGAACCAAATGGATTCATCCTCTTGGTTATGAAGTGGAAGAACATGTGTTAGAAGGATATGCACAAGTTCTATTGTCTGCGCCCAAAGATCCTAATGAGCCCAGATGGGGCACTTACAGAGAGAAGACTAATGCAGTTGATTCTGTATTATACAATGCTGATATTAAAAGAAAGGCATCTAAGATTACATCTAACATTCTAAGAGTACATGGAGTCACTCAAGAAGATCTTGACAAAGCTAGAGATTCCAAGATAGCCAAAGAACTTGAGAAGGCTGAAGAGATCCAGAAGAAGAAGAAAGTAGAGAGAACCTTTGCGCCCTCTACCACTATTGATCTAGACTCATCTCCACCTTCTATACCAAGCAAGAAGTATAGAGGAAGAAAATAGGTGCCCACAAATCACCCATCCTCAAGGAACACACAGAGAAAAGCAAGGAATACTCAAGCTCCTCCTGAGGTAGGATTCAGACCTAGTCTAAATGTCTTAAGGAATATAATTGTGAATAAAGGCAGACTAGATACAGTTGCTAAAGTGTATGACAAATATCAAGAGATTGATAAAACTAAGATACACTCTATGATCATATCTCATATGATTAAGTTTAAGAAGTTAGTTCTTGAACTCAAAACAGTCATACCGGATAAGTTATGGAACATACTGGAGATCATGAAGAGACATGCAATTGAGGAAGACATGAGGATAAGAGAAGAAACATTGGATACTCTTCTCCCTGTATGCTCACATGATGAGAAGGCAATTCTATTAGATCTGGTGAAGTCTCGTCTCAGAACCAAGACAAGGACTCTATAAATTATGAACAAAGAATATGAACAGATAGGAAAATAAACCAAAAAGGCATTTGCACAAGTGTTTATGGATAGACACATGTATCCATCAATGTCGCCTACTACAAAGGTAACTCCAGCTCCTCCCAAACAAGTTACAGAACCAGTAATTCAGATAGCACCTATGATAGGTCCACAAGTTTTAGCGCCCACAATGACAATAACTTTTGATATAGATAAAGACTCAGAAGATACTATACTGGTTGATAATATCAAGATATCCATGACAGCATCTGACAAAGACATGGACAAAGTTAATAAAGAATTTGTAAGCACTGAAGAGATGTGCACTGATGATACATCTATACAACAAGATGAAGTTCCCTCGAATGATCCAATTGACTTGAATACTCAAGATAATGAGACACTAATCAAAGAGATACCAGTAAGGATTGAATGCATGGATACCAGTCAGAATACTATATTCTCACCATCCACTCAACCATCTACTTCATTGTTGTCAAGGTTAACTCCTGATTCAGCAAGTCTGGATGCATGGGGAGAAGAAGACCTAATC
>MU226229.1:1031300-1068570 GCA_018584345.1 Thuja plicata
TTCAATCAGTTGAAGATGTGGACAGCATTCTAACAAACTTCAAATCACATTTTACAAGCCTAGTAGACTCAGCTACTAAAATTGCAGAAGATGAATACAAAAAGGAGAGACTGAATGAATTGGTAAAGAAATTTACCTTAGACTTAAGCTCTTTAAAGATTGGGAAATCCATATTGAAAGAATTGGCAGCTAAGGGAAAGAAAGTCATAGCAAACTACATGGATAGAGTGAAGTTCACCTCTGAACACATCAAGAAGATAGAAGAGGCTAAGATCATGGTGGACACTATCAGAAAATCAGTTGATACATCTACCCAAGACATGAACATATGTAGCAATGTCTATCAAGGTCAGCTAGACAAAATTGAAAAGGCTAAGTTGGAAATCAGCAAGATAAGAGTCAGACAAACTCAGTTGAGAAATGCACTTGCGCCCTCTCTAGCAGTCCTAAATGAGAACATCAAATAGATTGATGCTACCATTGTGGCATATGATCAAGGTCCTTGCATGGATCTGATAAAAATGGAGAAGCTGACATATGCATTATGCGCGCATCTACAGACAATTGATGTAATGAAATTATTTTGGCAGAAAGAGATCCAATCTCTTCAGATTGTGTACCCTGAAGTCTACATGGAATAAGTATCTTGAGACTCACAATTTTTTGTACAAGTTTGTCATTAATGTAAAAGTGGGAGTAATAGAGAATGTGTATATATGGAGAGCAGTATATGTATATATATAAAAGATGTTATGATATACAGTTATTTTTTTGTGTTAAGTCATTTTGGGAAACTTGGCCACATTCCTTTGTTGCCATAAATGACAAAGGGGGATATTGTTGGAAAGTTGACTCCTAGAGTACATATGACTATTTTTGTGTTACCATCATGGCAACAAAGTCATACTAAGTTTCTATCTAAGATAAATTAGAAGGAAAAATGACTAAGTATGGTAACAGGGCAGACATAGATATTCAACGATCAGCACATAAGCGCACATGAGAGAGATCGAATCAAAGTATGCATGTTTAGATATATGTTCTATGGGATGTCTACATACTAAGTCCAAACACGCATGGTACAGAATGATAGTACGGAGAAGTTACAGACAGATCAGTATACCAGAAGACAGAGCATGAAAGCTGACTAGTGTTTTGATCAGCGTGAGTTATTTTGTTATGTAATGGCTAAGTGCCTTTGATTATATGTTTGTAATGATGTAATTAGTATTTTTGTAAACATGCTTAAGCCAACTTGTTTGGAAGCATTGTGTATTATGTTTTAGGGCCGACTAGAGTCTTGTTTTGGGTCGCACCTATTCGGATATGAACATATAAGTATGTAATGTAAAGTTATGTTACAAGTGTAAAATTATTATGTAAGAGGAAGATATAGAAGAGTAGTATGATGAAGTCAGTATATGATAAAGCTCTTTAAGAGAGTAAGAGCATTCCTGCATACACGGAACTGATCAGACAACAGTGTCATCACAACAGTTCACTTTTGATATAGTGTATATCAACTATCAAAAGGTTGTAGCCTTCATCTTATTGGGCAGTGAGCCATATACCTACAATAGGGTTTTATAAAAGACTCCTAATAGGGTCAAACCTTTAACCAGGTCATTGTACTTGCATTGTAAAGACTGCTCCTAACAGGGCAAAGGAACTTTAACAGGTTCATTATACTAGTGCAATATTTGTGGGTACTAATTCCCACTGGGGTTTTCCTCTGATCAAGGTTTCCCCATAATCATATCATGTATTATGAGTTCTTATGTTAAGCTTCATTAAAAGAATGTTTGATTTATGTTTAAGTTGCAGAAAAGTATTATATAGACAAACACTTATTCACCCCCCCCTCCTCCCCTCTCAGTGTTTCTAACATGAATAACATCAACCTCTTTATCGTGAGAAGAATCTTCAGATAGGGTATCCCACTCATAGTCTCCAGAATAATCCTCACTCTTGAATCCTACCATGTGTACATGCTCATGAAAATAATGCATGGGGCTTGAACTTTCTCCTTTGTCTTGATACCCTATTCCATATTTCTCATTCTTTGACCTCCAAGGAGGTTAAATAGGTTCTAGAAACCCTCTATTCCTAATTCCTAAGGGTCCTCTTACCTTGTATCCCATTTTTTGCATAATTTGAAATCCTTTTCCATATTGATCAATTTGGATATTGATATGTTGCACTCTTTCAACGGGATTATTTGAAGTATCCTCCTCTTTGTAGAGCCATTGTAAAACTCCATTATCCTCCTTTTCTAGGGCTGATTTATTACTCTCTCTTACAAAATGAGAGTTGTATTTGTGAGGTTTATTAGTACTTGAGGGTTTCCCATGTGTCTTAGGAGAAGTTGGTAAATCAAATAGGGAAATGGAATATTACCCTACTCCTTGTGAATTGATTCTACATTGATTTTCAAACTTATGCATCATTTCACTCATCTTTTGGTAGTGGACCTTCTTGGTTTGTTCTCTCTCATCCTTGGAAGGTCTGGAAATTTATACCTTTGGTGTAGAAGTTTTGACTGAATTATCATGTGAACTTTGACCCTCATAACTAACTTTCTCCTTTCCCTTAGTTGATGTAGATGAGTTAGTTTGATTTGAATGTGAAGTAGATGTAGCATTTGATGTCAACTTCAGACCTTCCTCTTTGGCTTCATCAATGATGACATTAGGAATGATTGCTTCCCTATTATGTGGAATAAATATCTCATGAATAGGTTTCAATGTATTTCAATATTGAAAGGGATCAGAATCTCCTCCAATTGTGATTTCTTCACCCATGTATGGAAATTTAATACATTGATGATAGGTGGAAGGCACCACTTGCATATCATTAATCCATGGCCTTCCAATAAAATATTATAAGTTAACTTCATGTCAAGAACTTGACATATGGTGTCTTTCTTGATAGGTCCAACTTGAATGGGTAGAACTATCATCCCTTTCAAAGATCTATCCTCCTCATCATAGGCCTTGATCATAATCTACTTTTTAGGATCAATAGATGATTCATCTAACCCTAAAGGCTTGACAAGGTTCAAAGTGCAAATGTTGAGACTGGCTCCCCCATCAATGAGGACTCTTTTGACCCTATATCTTTGGATTATAACTTCTATATGCAAGGGAAAATTTTGAGGATGAGTAATGGACATATCATCTTGTTCTAAAAATGAAAGACAATGTGGTGCAACAAGATGTCCTACCATGTTTTGAAATTTATCTTCCTCCAATTTTATAGAAACATTAGTTTCCACTAGGGATTTTTCCAAGATCTCCTTGTGATTGGGAGAAAGTTTTAATAACTCTAAAATAGAAATTTGTGCTGGAGTCTTTTGCAATTGATCAACCAAACTATAAGGCTTTGTTGTAATAGGTGTTTGTTTAGCCAAAATATTTGATTGTATAGGACCAATAGGTTTAGGATCACCCACTTGTAGGGTAATCCTTGATGCTTGCCCCCTAGTGATAGTATCAGAAGTCTCCTTTTTGGGTTGTTCCTTTATCACCACAACATTAACAACATTCTCATGTCTAGATAAGGTATTGACAGTATTTTCATAATGATGAGAAAAATTGACATTGTTGTTACCTTCAGAATTATTACCATAGTTGTTCAAATTTGAAGACTCACCTTTCTCATGATTAAATAAAGGTTGTATTATCCTCATTTTTTTGGGGCCCTTCCACTTTAATTACACCATTATCAATCAAATCTTGCACCACATGTCTTAGGTGCATGCAATAATTTGTTTTGTGTCCTTGATTCCTATGGTATTCACAATGATTGGACTCACTCCACCAAGTAGGCTTCAATTGTGGTTCATAGGGTTGAGCCCTAGGTAAGTCAATAATATTATTATCAATGAGGTTTCTCAATGCATTTTCAATTGGTTCACCCAAGGGTGTGAACTTCCTTCTAGGCAATGGAGCAAAGAAGGGTTTAGGCTTATTGGCCTCTTGATTGTTCCCAAACTTGTTATTGTTGAAAGGCACTTTGGGTGCTTGACTTACATTATTAACTTGAGTAGGTCTTCTTATGAGGGTAAAAGGAGTGGCCTTTAAATTATTTGATTCCACAACTCCATCATTGACCACACCTTTGTTATTGCCCCTCATCTGAAATTGGTTATTGTTAGGTGGAGTCCTATTTTGATTGTTGTTGGAGGTATTGTTTTTAGAATTCTTATTATCCTTATAAAGTTTAAGTTCTCCACTTTTGACTAATACCTCCTCCGTAGTAACTCCATTCTCAATTAGGCCTTGGAAAGACCTAGGGCATTGTAATCTTAATTGATAATTTATCTCATTGTTCAAGCTATTAATGAATATATCCATCTTCTCCTTTTTGGGCACACTTCGAGGGTATCTAGAAAATACTGCTCTCCACCTTTGTAGGAAAAGTAGGAATCCTTCTCCTTCATGTTTCTTGGTATTACATAAATTAATCATCGTAACCTCACGTTTGATATTATAAGAGTAACGAGTTATGAATTTGGAGGCCAATTTCTCAAAAGTGTGGATGCTGGAGGGTAACTTGGAAACTGACGCCATTGCCATACCTCCTAAACTTCTTGGAAATAGCCTAATTAAATATGTTGTGTCATGCATGTACTCCAAGCTCAATGCACAAAAATCCCTTAGATGATCTTGAGGATCAGATGCTCCTTCATACTTTGTCATACTTAGGATAAATAGCATTGCTAGGGAATGGAACTATAATTAAATTTTTATCAAACAGAAATGGACACAAAGCTTTGATAGAAAATGTTTTAGGAGCCCTGGCTTATTTCACTGTACCCAATTGCATTTGGAATAATTTAAATTGCTTATTCATGATGTTAATAGGTTTTGCTTCATCTTCTTATTGCTTCAATTGATCAACATCATAATTGTGAGGGAGTTTAGTCCCCGCTTGTGCTAGGTCTAGAAAATACTTTTCCCTATCTCATTCCAATACTTTCTCCATGATTTTCATGAAGAATGGGCTTTGAACCGCTTCATTAACCTTCTCTACGGTAGCCTCTTCATCATTAGGGTTAATATTTTTACCATTATTGTTAGGGTCTATCCCTTGATTGTTAGGGTCAATTCCTCTTCCATCGGCCCCATTATTATTGACCTCGTCATTTCCATTATTATTGGTGTTATATCTATTGGCATTTTTTATTAGGTCAGGGTCCATGTTTCAAAATGGGAAAGCCATGTTTGGTTCTACTTATTTGTTTGGTTATTGAGTTAGTTGTGAAGAAGTAAAAGTATCACTAGGAAAAGGAATCTCCTGCCTTAGATAAGTTTTGTCGGATTGTAGGGTAGACTTGATGTAATATGATCAGGTTAAATTCAACATGAGCATAATTCAATAAAAACTTGGCCTTTTTTCACCTCTTTGATCAATCCCTTAACGATTTTGTGATTTATCCAATAATGGGGGATTCTGATCAGTTTAAACTTATGCACGGGTAGAAAATCGAACAGGGTATCCAAAAATGTGATTAAATTGTTTTCAAGCCCTCGAAAAATTCCCCCCTATTTTCCCCTCTTTGTTTCAGGGCCTCGCTTTCCTGTAGTTTAGGCATGAATTTGCACTGTATAGGCGTTTACTGGAAAATTTGTACGCGACACTCTACAGTTTGCAGGTGGCGTTTGCCTATTTTTAGGTGGTGTTTAAAAGTTTGCAGGCATCATTTTCCAGTGAGTTAAGAAGTATTTCAATAGTGATAGGCATCATTTCAATTTACAGGCATCACAGAAAGTATTGCAGGCGGTATTTAAACTCCTGTATGCAGCACTTTGCAGATCAGGTTAGTTTTTTACAGTTTTTAGGATTTTAAAAAGATTAAGTCTATGATCAGATCTGTCAAATGGTATTCTTGCTTGAAAATTTAGATACAAACACATCACACACATCAAGTTTGCATCATAGACCTAAAACATACTAAGTGTATGTTCTCGATTGTTTTAACGGGTCTTGAACAAGAATATCTTCCAAACAATCTACCTAGAGTCACATTTGGCTTTTAAACAATATGGATCTAAAAGGTAGCTTGATACTTAACAAGGTTTTAATTAACACCTCCATTCTAAACTATGAAAAGTTCTTATACCCCCTTTTGGGCTTCCCACACGCACGAAAGTATGATTTTGCGCAATCCCGAAGGACTACTAGAGGAAGTAAAGATAGTCACTATGACCCATTAAGGAAGAGTGCATTTTTTTTATAGTGGTTCAGATGGTCTCATGGCTAAAGTGAGTGTCTCCCACTTTGGGTCGTTCCCTCTCACCGTCCTCTTAAGGATGTACTCAGGAGGCAGGCCCTTTAAGTATCTAATTTATCTAGCATGTATATAAGAAGGTAAAAATTGAACTAAGTTAAGCAAGTTTGGGAATTTGATTCACTCAAAGAGTGAAGAACATATCCCTATTGCTTCCCTTAAATTCCAAACACTTCAAGCACATATGTTTATTTTCAACCTCTTGACAAGGAGGTTCTTAAAATATGAAATGTTTGGTTCAACTTCCTCCCTTTCTTTCTACCACCCGAACACAACACTTTTGGCTTTTTGATCAACTTTGAAAAGTTGAGAGCATATACCTAATGTTTTGTTCAGAATGGACAATAATAGGGTGTCCCTATTAGCTAGATATCAAAGAAATGTCACAATCTAAATAAAGAAATCTTGATATGAAAAATACCTCATTTTGATGCTAGCAAAGGTTAGGTGCTTTTTTTGAGGTTTTTTGCTTGTTTTTGCTCACTCACCTAGTGGCGATCATCCCCTCTTTGTCTCCTCCAACAAAGTTAGTCCAACATAACCAAACCAAGTGAATAAAACCTTAAATTGGAATTGACAATTCAATTAAGTTCCTTAGCAAAATTTTCAAAAAACAACTTCAAGACTTTATGCATAAAATCAATTAAGAGATGGAAACTTTTTCTTATAAGCACTATTGATTTTAATGTAATGCTCATACAATTCCTTCTCTTTTTCTAAATCCTCCAAAATTAAAGCACTATGAATTTTATTCAAGTACTTGTTTTGGACTCTTACCTCCTTTATTTGCCTTTTGATCCTCACTTCAGTTTTTTGCACCTTCAAGTGTTTGTTCATCTGTAGAAAACACAAAAATAGAGAGTTAGCAAACTGAATTTATGAATCTGAAAGCAATAAAACATAGACAGAAGCAGGCGTCATTTTACAACTAGTAGGCGTGATTTTGCAGTATGTTAAGCGTTGCTTTGCACTAACTTAGGCATTACTTTGAAGTGAATTAGGTGTTACTTAACATATTACAAGCGTTAAATGAAAAATGACAGGCATTGTAAAGCTGATTAAATGTGAAAAACAAAAGATCATAGGCGGAAAAAGAAAGTTGACAGACGGTATTTCCCGAGTAGCATGCATCACTTTACGTGCATAGGTGGTACACTTTATCTTACAGGCGTGACAAGAATTAGACCAGAAATAAGAGGGAATTTGCAGGTGTCGTTTGTCTTCTTAGAGGCATCATTATTTTGCTTATAGGCATCATTTGACCTGCAATCTACAAAGTTAGTACAAAATGAAGGAAAAACATACAAAATTTAGAATAAAATGATGATTTGAGGCCTAATGCCCCACAGTGAGCACTATTTGTGTGTGAATGAAATACACCTTCATGAGATTAGTTTATTTATGAGCAATCCTATGGAATAATAAAGACAATTTAAATTAAGAATTGCAAATAAATCAATAAGCATCGCATGGCTCTCTATCTAAGCATGTTAATAGAGCTCTCAGCCTTAATCTCTACCAATGACAGTCCTAAAATGAGAAATATGATGAAGATATGCCAATATAACTCTTAAATTCTCTCAATTGCTTCAAATTATGAATTCAAATGCTCTTAATTGCTATGCAAAATGATCAATTATGCTTTGATATGCTATGAAAATGGCTATAGTCTAGATGCTTTTCATTTAAATTTTTAGGATATCCTTATGCTTGCAAAATGGCTTGTATTTATATAATTTTTCAAAGTGTAGGGGGGAGAGTTAATTGATCGTGATTAAGCCTTGGTTGAGTGAGAGGCTTTCAAATGGTTTCAAATTGGGGGACAATTTAAATGCTTGTCTCAAAGGTTGGGACAAAGAGACAAATTTGAGTGATTGAGATTGAAAGTTCAAAATGAGTGATTGAGATTGCAAATTTGGAGTGATCCATGTGCTTTTCTTCCTCAATTCTCATTGGTTCCTCAAATTCATGTTGAAAGATATTTAGGATTTATTAATTCAATCAATTAATTAAATTAGCCATGTAGGAGAATAGGTTCAATTTGATTTTTTATTTAAACTATAAAATTAATTGATTAAAATCAATTATATAGTTTGATTAATCCCTTTAGGGTTATATTTAATCATTTTATGTCATTTATTTATTAATCCTTTGATTTAAATTGATTTTATCCCAATTTGATTTAATAAATGTCCATTTGAATTGATTAAGTCCATTTTGATGAGATTTGAAGCATTTTGCTGAGATTTGTAGATTTGCTTGATTAGAGAACACCTGACCAATTTTAGGTGTCTACACTTCCTCATTATCATTATTACATATAATTAGAAGTAATTAATCTTTCTTCTAAAATTATATAAATGATAATTTATTTAATTTCCTAATTCATTCTTCTCATAAATAAATAAATTTTATTTATTTATTATCCACATGTGAAATTAAATAAACTTTCTAGTTTATTTAATTCTATTTATTCTTCTATTTCTAACTAACACTAAGTCTCGGTCTGACTATTCAATCACCTTTCCTGACTATTCAATCACCTTTTTCTAACTAATCTATCTATTAAGATCTATATTCAATCTATCTAGTTGACTAATCAATCATTTAGTCATCTCTCAAACAAATTCAATTCACTCAATCAAATGAGTTAACAAATCAATCTATTCATTTAACAAATCAATTTATTCACTTAATAAATCAATCTTTTCACTTCACTTTTCACTCAAATGAGTTCAACTCTTCAATCAAATCTAGTTGACTCTTCAACCTATTTCAGTCATCTCCACAATCAGATAATCTTGATTGAACTCCATAATTTATATATAATGAGAGTTAATTCTCATAATTGATAACCACATACTTTCAAATTATCATGTTGTCCAATTGAGCATAAACTAAGAGCTCACATTTGCATTAAGAAAGAGAAGAACAAGGGAGGACAATTTGGTTTTCATATGCTTTTGATTGATTTCATTTATTATTGTTGTTCTGCATTTCTATTATCATGTTTTTTCTCTTGATGTTTAGGGATACTAACTATGACTGATAGATCTTGGTGGTTAGATCTTGTTGCATTGTTGCAAGTTCGAGATCTAAACTTACCCTAATACAAAATGGTGAACCCGACGTGAAGCAAAAGAGGCTTTTGATTTCTAAAAAAAAAAATTGTGCAGTTACAAGTTTATGTGATGGAGTTGATTTCCATACAATGCATTCAACATATGTAAATGATGCAACCATGTCTTAAAATGATACAATCTTATCACTAAAATGATGACATTGTTTCATGGATATGTGCATTTGAGTGTTTTATGTTTCACATTTGTTTTTTGTTTATTGTCTTCCTTCTATCATTTGTTTCCCTTTATAGTTTATTTTGTATGTTTCTGGCAGGGTTATTAGTTGTTACTGATAATTATCCTACACTAATTCATGTTTATCATACTAGATTGTTTGTCTTTGATGCCTTAATTTTTACAATTCTGACACTTTTTATGTCTATTTGTGCAGATTTATTTGACATAAGTGATCTACTAGTTTGACGCAATCGACATTAAAAATTTGCATCTGCTAATTGTATTTGACGCACCTACAAGTTTGAAAGTTGCACCTTCTTATGACAAGATGCAGTTGACTTTAAAAATACAAGCACAAAAGGGCAAAATTGAATTAGACTACTGATCAAAGGAGAAGAAAAGAGGACATACGGGTTATCTAAATGCCAAAATCCCCATCAAAGTTGATGAGCTTGAAGTTGATCTCAAGTATTAAGAAACCTTTGAAATGATTATTTGGAAAAGGTATACAAGTTTTCTGATAAATACAAGTATATTAATGTCAATATCATGAATCTTTGTGACTATGAGATTTAAATCCTAGATCTAGAGGTTTCTTGATACTAATGTATGATTTTTAGCTAGTGGTGGGAAGTAGCACTTGAATGTCTAAAGAAAATAAACAATTCACACTTGGTTTTTAGTGCTTTAAAAAGAACAATGGTTAAAATTAACAAGCAATCTACACTTTGTTTTGGTGTTATGAAAATAATCCTTGTGCATTTATGTCTACTTCATAGATTAGCAAACATTTGGATTTGGCGCTTAATTCAATTAACCACAAGTTTTCTTGTGTGTCTAGTGCACTTGCACATTCTATAAATAGATTAGATCCTTTTTATTTTAATTAGAGAGGTTTGTCTAGGGGAAGTGATCACCACCAAAGGATGACCTTAAATAGACAAATCTGTATGGTCAATATATAAATAAGATGTGGATAAAACTCATGAATATCTAACACCTAACTAAGCTCGGGCAGGGGTGTGGGTGATAGCTTAGAATGGGCCTAAGTGCTGAAGGAGCCGACATGACCCATTAGATACTTAAGTGTCTCACACCTATTATCTGATCAGAGAGGCACCATGGATCTAACTAAAAACCTTAAGCTAGAGGCCACTCATTTCACCTCTAAATATAATCTTATTTCAGTGCGAGGGGAGGGAAGAATCTCCCTCCAAGATCCTCATCATATGTTTCCCAGGAAATTGGCTCAATTTGGGAGAAATCCTCTTTGATTCAAAGAGTTGGAAAAGGCAAAAGCATAGGTGCATTCAAAAGAACTTATGTTATAGAGCGTGACATGTTGTGTGAGCTGACAGAATTCCAAGCAATGAGCCTAAAACATTTTAATGAATTCTTTTGACCTTAGGATAATAGCTACTTGTAATCTATTTTCGGTTGTTATTTGATCAGTGAAAAACTTGTGGCTTGCAAAGGTCACTAAATATACACAGATCATACAGAGTCGAGTTTGTCAAACAATGATACTTTGAATGTGTATTTTGTGTGCTTCAAAAATCTATCAAAAACATTATCACAGAGAAAATGACGCAATTTTACTATTCATTATACACATATACAAAAAATTCAATGTGGTATGCATATCCATGTGACACAACTGTGTTGTTCATTACATGCAGTTTCTTGTCATGTGTCACATCTATAATTGTTCTACTACGTAGTTACTATAACCATTGTACACATTTTTCAGATTCATGCTACGCGGTCACTATAACCATTCGATGCAAATGACTGGTAAAATTGCAAAACTATATCATATTGACATTAGGGTTTATAGGTCTGTCATTTGTCTTTGCCCTGATTTTCCTGATTTTGTGATTGGCATCTGAATCTACATCCTTACATTTAGCTAGTCATACTTAGTTGTGTCCTTGCATTTAGGGAGCCAAAACCTTGCATACTTAAATCATATTCCTTGCATATTACATTGTCTTCATTTTAGTTTCTGAAAAACCAAAAAAAATTAAAAAATTATAGCTATATTTCCTAACTAGGTAAAACATTACACATTTAGAGTCATCCTTTTGAAACTAGAAATAATGTCTTTTTGGGTATTCCTCTAGTGATCTTAAGATTCATCTTGATCTCCTCAAATTTAATTATTGTCTCATCCTATTGTCTTGTCATAAATACATTGTCATTTTATCAATTTAGTCTCAGATTTGAGGTCAGGATAATTCCCACAATCTTTCGAGTCTTTCTTAGAAATATTGTATTCAAATTTTCCAAAGCTTCTCTTAGGGTTGCCTTGTTTACACCTTAGAATTTATTTTTAGTCTCATACTTAGACTGCATAATCTGCATTTGCATCCCAAAATTTTAAAAAATAGTCTCATATAGTTGTCATTTCCCTTATTGCATTTACATTTCCAAAATCCAAAACACAAAAAAAATTAGAGTCATAACCTAGTTGTCATTATTGTATTGCATAGACCTTAATCTTAGATGGCATTCCCTTAGAATCACCTTGCACATGCCAATCACAAGGTCACAAAAGGGAAAATGCAAAATGAACCAAAATAACAACCCAATGTTCAACCCAACTAGTGACATGGACCTTACCACACAAAGGAAATTATGATGCAATTATAATGAGAAAACTATGTTACCACAATTGCCTCATATACCTCCACTAGGAGATGAATTTTTAGTTGAAAAAATTAGGACACAATGCACCCAAGAGGAAATTTATCATTCCCTTCAAGACCCTGGGATTATGGTCATTAAGGATTCATTACTTTCATCAGATCCCAACAGATACTTTTATGCACTTGCCCAAAATGGAGCTAAACTTTTCGTTGGATTTGACACATCTACCATAATGGAAAACATGTCAATATCCAAAATAGTTTCTACATGGATTTTCCCAACATCATTCTCATAAATTTCTTTAACCATACCTTCTGCCAACAAAAATTGTAACACCTCCCAAGTCATAACATCCTCTACTTTATTTGGAGTTCAATATAACAACCCCCTTCATCCCAACAATCCCCCGACATATAGTGCTACAATAACTACAAGTGCACCAATCCAGTGGTCAACTCTCAAACTGTTGTGGAAAGCTCATTCAACACATTCCTTCCACCTAGTCAAACAAACCCATCAAATCCTATGGAAATGCACAACATGATTTCCCAAGGACCAATACAAAATCCTAGTGGAATTTCACAAGGTGTGCCTCCTAATCAATGTCCATGCCAAATTATTCAAGGGGCACCCCCACAATAACCTTTGATCAACCCTATCAGTCAAGAGATACTATCCAACTTCTTGGGATGACTCACAATAATTAGGAAATATTCCTTTCAACTAATTTGTATCACTCCCTATTGCGGCACCAACCTATGTGCTTATGTCCAATGAAAACCTTGGATATCAATACAATCAAATGTCATTGTATCATAGTGGGAATCCCTTTATTAATCTAAATGTGATGCAAACCCCACTGACATCCAATGTAGTTCTATCTCAACAAGTTCAAACCCTTCAACAACAAAAAATGAACCTACAAATAGGTGCTCCCAAGAGAACATACACATTGGAAGATCTTTGTTCTTATCCTTTTGATGTGACACTATACATGCTGCCTTTTCCAACAAACTTTGAAACTCCAGACAAATAAAAGGAAAAGGGTGATCCACGTGACCACATCAAGGAATTTTTCATGGAATTTATAGAGGTATCCCATGATGACACTTATCAAATGAGACTATTCTCACAAAGTCTAATTAGGTTTCCATGGAGTGGTTCTCTCGACTCCCTCTAGGAATAATATCTTGGAATGAACTTGACAAAATGTTTATCTCCCACTACTCGCACCACATTATCACTAAAGTCATGCTAATGGATCTTTGTAACACTAAGCATAGGAATGATGAAAAATTTTCCTCCTCCCTATAAAATTAGAGGAACTTAGCCTCTAAGGTGTCCTTTCACATACCAACCAAAGGAAATATCTAGATGTTATTAAGAGTTTCCAATTATACATGATGTGTTCCTTGAATTCGCAACACATAGAGAACTTTGAATAACTTGTTGAAGAGGGCTTAAGGTTGAGAGATCTCTTACATTTAAATGTGTTATTAAGAAAGAGACCATACCAACTCCAGCATATGACAAATCCAAATATTGGTCTAAGAACAAAAATGTTACAAATTATGGCATAGTCGATGCCAAGGTTGCACAACCAGACCTGCGTGTCCAAGCAACAAAAAATGTCCCAAACACCAACAACACTTTCACTCATAGGGATAATCCCTCAAAAAATAATACCAAAAACCAAAAAAATTTCAATTTCCAAACCATAAAATAGTTCTAGACAAGGCCCTACAGACTCATTAGTCCCAAAAGACATTGATGTGGATGAATTTCAAGTCATGGTCAGAAACTTAGTCACACCTCACCATGTTGCCTTAACTGAAAGAGATTGGAATACACATAAACCATATCACAATGATCCCTCCATCTAGAATTTTGTCCACCTTCATATAGTCAAAAGAGTATTAATAGATGGTGGAGCTTGTCTAAACATTTTCACTTTAAAATTGATCCAAGCCTTAGGCTACTCTGAGAGTTGTGTTGATGTCACCAAGAAGATTATAATCAGAGCATATGATGATGAAGAAAATCCCTTTAAGGGAATCATAGCATTGCTAATGAGAATAGGACCAACCACACAAGATATAAGTTTTCAAGTATTAGATCTACAAAATGGGGTACAACATGCTCCCAGGGAGACCATGGATTAGTACCATGCATGTGGTACCATCAATGCCTGAAGTTTTCCTACAATGGAGTAGAAATCACCATTATAGGAGATAGAGATCCTTTCTTATACTGCACCAACCTCAAGGGATCTACCTTCATCCAAGTACCTACCAATCAAGAACCATATACACTATCCTCATCTCAATACATACACTCTTCCAGTCTCTCCAAAAATTTGATCGAATCAACATCTAAATTGAAATTGAAAATAAAGGTCCAAGACAAAGGGTGTGGAGAGTACACATATTCAGATTCATTATGTATGTGAAATTTGTCCATATCACCCCAAACTTATGGAAATCCAAAACAGTCGTTAAAAAGAAAATATAAATTCACAATTATCTACGAACTGCCTACTACCTTCACAAGATGGGGTGATTTAGATGAAGAGACTATTGAAGAGGACTTGTTATACTGGTTATATAAAGATGAGGAAACCCCTCAAGTCATAATTATTGTCCATGAATATGGAAGGGGGTATACCATTATTCAGAAATAAGGATATAAAGGATGCACTAGATTTGGAAAGAGAAATCAAGGAATTTTGGAGTCAATACAACCCAAATAAAATCCTAAGTTTCAAGGCTTAGGGTACCAACCATGAGAGGAAGGTACCTGAAATATCTCATTTCCTAATAGTGATGAGGCATGTACATTCAATGATTTTTAGACATCGGAGGAGTAACAATCTAAAATAGAATCAAATGATTTTGAATGGGATAGTCCTAAGATTACCAGTACCCTTTACTTGAATACTATCATTTCCCAATTATCTATACACAATAGACCAACAAATCAACGCGCTTAGATTCAAGAATTTTGGAATTGATATAAACCCTCATCCTCCTTGTCCTCAGAGACCCATAAATCCCTATCAGATTCCTACATCACTACCATATCAAACCTCCCTATCTCTTCATTCCAAAGTAAAGAATTCATTTCCCTAGTCCACCCTGAGCTAATTGAATGGGACCAACAAGATCAACTAAATATAGAAATCTTCGAGAATGATGAAGCTATTGTTGAGTTCTTGAGAATCTAAGAAGGAATTCCCATGGGATATCACAAGGTTTGATTCACCATTGACCTAGACAGAGTAGCATATTTTGGTGATTTATGTTAGTCCTTCAGTAGCAAAATTGAAAATAATGAAAACATAAGGTTTCTAGGTGAAAATCGAAAGACACCTTCTAACTAGAAAATAGGAAAAGGAAATGATGTATCTGAGGTTGAAAACCTCCCTAAGGCACCTGAGGATGGAGCACTTGACATGATCCCAATCAATAAAGAACAATCACCACTACTAGTAGAAAAGACACAAATAATCAACCTAGGGACTGAAGAAACAAAAGGCTCATCTATCTTGCAGAGTCATTAACAATTGAGGAGAGAGAATAATTTATTTTGTTCTTTTTAGATTGAGAAAAAAAAAATATTGGGCATACGTATACATGCCTAGGTTAGATCCAAAGTTAGTCTTACACCATCTACCATTAAAGCCAGGAGTCAAACCTTTCAAGCACAAACTCTAAAAGATGCATCCCAAGATAGTGTTATTGGTCAAGGTAGTACTCAAGAAACTACTAGAAGGGGAATTCATTAGACCTATGGATTATTCTCAATATTTATCCAACCTAGTACTAGTATCAAAGCCTAATTAAGATATCAGAATCTACACTGATTTTAGAGATTTGGACAATGCATTCCCTAAAGACGACTTCCTTCCGCTCAACTGGTGCAGGTGCACCTAGCCTCATGCCAGGAATATGGTCAAACAATTGGTTTGTATGTTTTGAGTCATTTTGTAATTGTAATGAGGTCATACTAGACTTTTCAAGTTGTAATAGGGGTCATTGGAGTTTAGGAGGATATAGGTTAAAAAGTTGTCAAACAAATTTTTATGCAACCAAATGGTTAATAATGTCAATATTGTATAAATTAGTGTTTTGATCATCC
Source organism: Thuja plicata (assembly GCA_018584345.1). Taxonomy (NCBI): domain Eukaryota; kingdom Viridiplantae; phylum Streptophyta; class Pinopsida; order Cupressales; family Cupressaceae; genus Thuja; species Thuja plicata. Next base: position 1,047,678 of record MU226229.1, read on the forward strand.
ATTTTGATGTAATAAGGTCTGTAAGGACCATTTTTCATTTTAAAGGGTCAACGATGCAAGTTTTTAGTCAAGTTGCATAAAATTGTCAAAGTTGTTAAAAGTTGTCACAATAAAAAATACAAAATAAGTTGTCAAGTTGTAGGTTTTGGGAAGTTGAAGGATCATTGATCAGTTTGGCTCAATTGAAACTATTGATCCAAATTTTGAAGGGTTTTATAATCCTGATTCCATCGTTGGAAGACACAAGGTCGGAGTTTTGTAATGAGGAAGCAATGAATATAATGTAAAATTTTGTAACTGTCATATGTTTTCCTTATCATAGTCACTTTATTTTTCTAAATACTAATGTGTCATGGCATGAAATTGGCTCTAACTAATTTCATTGAGAGTCTATTTTCTTTAGAAATTGATTGGAGGCAATTCAATTATGTTACAAGAAAGTTATAGTAAGTTCTCTTAAAACAGGTCCAAGATTGGGCTAGGGTAAACAATGAACATAGAAAATTGTATAACTCCCATTTCCTTTGGTGACTAAGTCTTAAAATGTGTGGAATGTATCCTTTTAGGGTATACTTTTATATTTCCAAGTGGTGAAATTAAACTCTGGGCTTTGCTTGTGATTGGATGATGCCCTGGGTCTGGAAATTGATGTCTTGGGCTGGTAAAGGCGATGAAAAGGGAACTTTGGGGTCTTGATTGATGCATTTCATGGATTATATGGTGTGGGGAATGTTTTTATAGGTTGTGCAGACTTGATATGAGGATTTTGAAGAATTTCCAAAGTTATAGGAGGTATGGAGTCCAAGTTTGCTAGAAACCCTCCTAAGAAAGGCTACTTTGAAGGTTTTTCTAATTTGATGAGTTCCTGAGTGTTTTAGATCTTTAAAGTTTCTAATTTTGGTCATTTGAGACCTAAGAAGAATATCTAAGTAGAGTTTAGTAGTTGAGATAAGGTTTTATTTATAGTTCCTTTGAAAACGTGGCCTAATTGGCCTTGTATGACATTGTAGAACCCCCGATTTGCAGATGTTGGTCCAAAGTAACTGAAGTAGGTTTTGGGATATTTTTCAGAAAGACTTAATGGATATCTGAAACCTTACTTTTTTTGTGGGTCTTATTTCTCTATGATAAGTTATGTTCAATTTCATCTCTGGCAAGGGCTACTAGATATTTTAGGAATGATTATGAGAAGGGGATAACAGTTGATGAAATTAGTATTTGTGGGAGTTTCCAATGGAATTTAATTGATTTATCTTTTTTTTATATGATTTTATAAGGTTTTATTGATCCTAGTGAACATTGAATCCCTTATTTTGTATTTGTGGCCTATAAGGCACGGTGTCCTTGTGAAGGGGAGCATGAAGTTTGTGAAGTGTCATGATGGTGGAGTATTTAAAAAAAACATTATGAGAATCCTTATTCATTATGAAATATCAAAGTGCAAGAAGGTTTTCATGACAAGAGAAGTAGTCTACTTGGTTGCATTATTGGGTCTTTGAGCCCATTGTTATGAAATAATGCCTACATGTTGTTGATAGATAACACCATCTCTGCATCAATTGGTATCAGAGCTCAAAAGGTTTGGGAAATATATTTTTGTATTTGTGTGTTTGTGTTTGTGCAAGTTGGGAAGAGAACCTGGTTGCCAAAAGACTAGGTAGAGAGAAGAAAATACCTAGGTGAGGCAAAGGCAAAGTGGAAGTAAGGTTAAAAGGACTTGCTTGAAGGGAAATGGATTTTTTGAAGAGGTATTTTTTGGGTAAGGTTTCAAAAAAGAAGAAACAAGAAAAGAAAAAGAGAGGAAAGAGAGAGGAAGAAGAGGGAAGATAAAAAGTTAGCATTAGAAAGAATTAAGCAAGAGATAAAAAGGTTAGAACAAGCATTAGAAGACATGGAGAAAATATTTTATTTCAAGATGCAAAGTTGGCACTTATTGGTCAAGAAGACGGTCACATGGCCCATTAGAAAGATTCTTCAAAGGAGGAAAAGAAAAGAAAGGACAATATCAACAAGAAATGAAATAGTAAGCATACCTATGATTGTTTTGACATCATTAAAAAATGAAGAAGTTCAAGAGGAAAATGTAGATGTAGTTGTGGATGAGTGTTCATACCATTCTCAGTTGTTTGAGCAAGATGAACAAGAAGAGAAGGAGGGTGATATTTTTGATAAATTTAATGTTGTTGATGAACTAGTAGAAACAGATGATAGTGTTGAGGTGGATGATAAGGCTGATCAAGTTGTTGCTGATAAGGAATGACAAAAGTCTCCAAGACACTTTTAGAGGTAGAACCAAGATTTCATGAATAGTATATATACTAATCCAATTTTTTTTGTCAATGAATTTGTTATTGTTTTTTTTGCATTGCAAGTATCAAGAAAAGTAGATTGGGAAAGGCGGCAATTTTCCTTTGACATGTCCAAATACCTAAGAAAGAGAAAGGGTAGACCAAGAGTGAAGATGAAGAAAAATGTTGGTGCAAGTTCAAGAGATGATGCATATTTTCAGTACCTAATTCATTGGAAGGGTACACTAGGTGAAAGAAGCATCTGAAGATCAAAGATTGTGGAGATCAAACATAATTTTTTTGCAGATCCTCACTCAAGAGGACTTGAACTTTATTTCCATGGGGTGTATGGTGCAGGCACACCTAGCCTCATGTCAGGAATATGGTCAAACAATGAGTTTAGATGTTTTGAGCCATTGTGGAATTGTAATGAGTTCATACTATACCTTTCAAGATGCAATAGGGGTCATTGGAGTTTAGGAGGATATAGGTTAAAATATTGTCAAGTTGCAAGAAACTTGTCAAACAACTTTTCTTGCAACCAAAATGGCTAATAATATCAATATTGTCTAAATTAGTGTTTTGAGCATCCATTTTGATGTAATAAGGCCTATAAGGGCAAATTTTCATGTTAAAGGGTCAAGGATGCACATTTTTAGTCAAGTTGCATAAAATTGTCAAAGTTGTTAAAAGTTGTCACAATGCAAAATGCAAAATAAGTTGTCAAGTTGTAGGTTTTTGGAAGTTGAAGGGTCATGGATCAGTTTGGATTGGTTTTATCTATTGATCCAAGTTTTTAAGGGTTTTATAATTCTTATTCCATCATTGGAAGACATTAGGTTGGAGTTTTGTAATGAGGAAGCAATGAATATAATGTAAAATTTTGTAATCATCATATATTTTCCTTGTCTCAGTCACTTTGTTTTCCTAAATAATGATATTTCAAGGAATAAAATTGATTCTAAATAATTTCATTGAGAGTGTATTTTAATGAGAATTTTATTGGATTAAATTCCATTAAGTTACAAGAAAGTTATAGCGATTTCTCTCAAAACATGTCCAAGACCAGGCTAGGGTAAACAATGAGCATAGAAAATTGTATAAATCCCATTTTCTTTGGTGAATAAGTATTAAAATGTGTGGAATGGATCCTTTTAGGGTATACTTTCATATTTTCAAGTGGTGAAATTAAACTTTGGAGTTTTCTTGTTATTGGATGACGCCCTAGGTCTAGAAATTGACGTCTCAGGCTAGTAAAGGCAGTGAAAAGGGCACTTTGGGGTCTTGATTGATTCATTTCATGGATGATATGGTGTGGGGAATGTTTGGAGAGGTTTTTTAGACCTAATATGAATATTTTGAAGCATTGGAAAAGTTGGAGGAGGCATGGAGTCCAAGTTTTCAATAAACCCTCCTAAGAAAGGCTAATTTGAAGGTTTTTATGATTTGATGAGTTCTTGAGCATTTCAGATCTTGAAAGTTGTTGATTTTGGTCATATGAGACCTATGAAGAAGATTTGAGTAGAATTTATAATTTGAGAGAAGGTTTTTTAATAATTCCTTCAAAAAATTGGTATAACTAACCTTGTGGGATAACATAGAAGCCCTAATTTGAAGATGGTTGTCCAAAGTAACCTATGTAGATTTTGGAAAATGATTTATAAAGAATTAATGGGCATTTGAAACCCTACTTATTTTATGGCTCTTATATTTCTATGATAAGTTATGTTCAATTTCATCTCTGGTAAGGGCTACTAGAGATTTTAGGACTAATTGTAGGAAGGAGATAACAATTGATGAAGTCGGTATTTGTGGGAGTTGTTAAGGGCATATAAGTGATGTATCTTATTGTTCTAGGATTTTTCTAAGGTTGGATTGAGCCTAGTGAACATTGAAGCCCTTATTTGGTATTTGTAGCCTATAAGGTAGGGTGTCCTTGTGAATGGGAGCATGGAGTGTATGAAGTGTCATGGTGGTCGAGTATTTTGAAACAACCTTATGAGAATCATTATTCACTCTAAGATATTCAAGTTTCAATAAGGTTTTCATGAGAGGATAATTATTCTACCTGGTTGCATGATTGGTTCTTTGAGCCCATTGTTGTGAAATATGTGTGCATGTTGTTGATAGAGAACCCCACCTCTGCATCACCAACATAGACATGATTATGGACTTGACTGCAGTATATGAAATTCTATCACTAATAGATATGTTTTATGTTTATAATAAGATCAAAATAGCACCATATGATTATCATAAGACAACTTTCACATGTGCATGGGGCACTTGTTGGAAACTACAATTGAAACAATTGTTATATTGCCATTGATGTCAAACCTTAACTGGTAAGACAATTGCTATCTAGTAAAGTGCCATATCATATGATTGATGAAGAATATTTGAAACGAGGAGATAACATGTAGACTTAGTGAAATGGTTGAGTTATGAGAAACTACAATGGGTACTTGATTAGATTGCATGTTGGCAAGGTAATGTGTTGTTTATCTTTAACAGCAAGTGAAGATTGGAAGACTAAAAGCTTAGTCTTGACTGAGAAAAAGAGAAGAAGATTAAAGAACATAAGTTCAAGTAGTTTGTGTCAAGAGATGTGAGTTTTGAACAAGCACCAGTACATGCCGAGCAAATTCAGTGTCGATCGAGCATCGATATTTACCAAGTTATCTAGTGATGACCAAGCGAAAGAAAACATTGATGACCGAGTGTCAGTATTTTGATAGTTTGATAAAGATGGCATATGGTGAGTCAGATTATGGGCCCATGTGCTCCTGATAGTTGGATGTCGATTGAGTCAACCTTTAGTGTTTTTCCCTCTTTTCTTTCCTTTTTTGACATCTTTTATATTTGTGTATTTTTTAGAGTTAGATTTAATTTCCTTGCGCATAGACTTAGTTGTTCTTTTTTTAATTTCTTGTTTTCAATAAAGACTATTGATGAGGCATCCTTTCTTATTGTAGAACTGAGAATATCAATATGTCATGTTATGAACTGATAAGTTAGAGAAATTCTTCGATGGGATTGACTTGCAGCTATATGAAGATGAGAACAAAGAGAATTTAAATTCTACCAAGAATATTGTTCAACAACTCATGGGAATTGTGACTGTAGTGAACAAAAAGATGATTTTCAGTAGAGGTCTCAGCTCAAGGAAAATATGAAGCAAATCATGGATGGCATTGAATAAGTTCAAAATTTTGAAGCACGACTTTCCAGGTGTAAGGAGAGGCAACAGGAGAAGCTGAATTTGTGGAGTTACTCAGTTTTGATGAAGTCCAAGAGGTTGCAAAGAGATTCTACAAAGCTCACCCCAGGATCCTACTAGAAAAGTCATTTTGGACTTGGCCATTATTCAGTCATGATATTTTCAGAGTTTTGGAGATGTCCGAAACCCCTAAATCCTAAAATCCCAAAATCCTAAAATCCTGAAACCTTGAAATCCTGAAACCCAAAAATCCCAAAATCCTGAAACCCCGAAACCTCAAAATTTTGAAATTCTGAAAGCCTGAAATCCTGAAATCCTAAAAAATTTCATTTCCAGACTTTGTCAAATTTTGCAAAATGGAGATTTGACACAACCATTTTTTTGAAGGGGTCATTTTTTATACTCAGCCATTTTTTCAATTTTGGTTTTTTGGCCTTTCGGCCTCTGAAAGTCCAAAATTTTGGGGGTCCCAAATTTAGGTTCAACACTTTGTTAAATTTTCACTTGGCAAATTTTGGGGCAGACGTCGGGGTCTGAATTCTGGGCCATTCCTGCGTGATCACTTTTTTTGCATGAAAATAGAACTTTAGATTAGATGGATGCATAACTGGAGTTAGTTTTGCAATGATTAAGGGTCTTCTATTAGTTCTCACCTTGAAGAAAACCCCATATGAGGATTCCAAGGGAGAACTCAAAGATCAAGAACAAGACTCTAGTTACAAACAATGGAACTCCAGCTCCTCTCTTTCCTCTTTCTTAACGAGTTTGACCTTATTTTAATGGGAAAATTGATTGTAAGCGGATCAAGGATCCATGCAAGTAGTTTACTATCAGTTTAGAAATAGTTTCCTTCAACAATATTTAGTTTTAGTTTGTTTTTATTGTTTCTAGAGTCTCTGATGCCCTAGTTTTGGGGTTCAGATTTTGTAGATCAGAACTATATATATTAAAATAAAAAATAATGTATTAGGGTCAGATTCTTGATGAAATAAAGATCTACAATTGGTGCTTCAATCATGGTGTGATATTTTCTTCTATCTATGCAAAATTGATGAATGTGTGTTTTCTTATTCATTCTTTTCAAAGAGACAATTGTTTTATTGTTTCTCGAATGTGTGATTATTTAAATTGGAGTTTGTTGTTGTTTATCTACCTTGTTGTGATGAATGTATGGGAAAGATCATCTTTTGGGCTCAACGATAAATCTGTCTCGTGTGTGCGCACATATTGGTGGCGTCACGATTTGGTAGGTTTTGAAAATATTGCATGTGTAAATATATTTTCTCTCCAAATGATTACATCCATTGGGTTTATAATTGTGACATGGTCTGGTTTATATCTAGTGGGTTTGTTCTGAATCTCTTAGTCATTCCATTTGCAAGGAAGGATCAACAATGGTTTGTGTCCATTAGGATTTCATTTTTAGCAATTTGTTTCATTCTTGTTACCCTACTCTTTTAAATCTATGTCATAAATCTGAAAGAAATCATAATTATCTTTAGTTTTAAACACAAATTTGTATCATTAGTGAACTACATTCTTTGATAAATTGGAAAATACCAAAAAGTACTAAAGTTGTTTTTGCAGTTTGACGTCTTGAATGTACCAGCAAAGGCCTCCTCATGAACATTCACATTTATCTTCAACTGAGTTACCAAGTAAGTTGTACCACAACCCCAGAGAACCTAGGGAATAACTTTGTTATTATTTCAAGAGAGGAAATTGAATCTCGAGATCCTAGCAATTAACTTGTGTGAAAACAACGCTCAACACAAAGGAAGTCTCTTATCTGAAAATCCTCTAGGTATACCTTTCTCGCTAATAATTTGTATAGAAAAAATCTAGATGGAATTATTTTAAGATGTCTTACTTCCATAGAATCTCAGAGAGATTTTTATGAGGTTCATGAAGGAGTTTGTGGGGGCCATTCGAGTGGTAATAGCTTAGCAATGAAAATATTAAGGATGGGATACTATTAGTTGACGCTAGAGGTAGATTCTCATAAGTATGTACAAAGATGTAGACAATGTCAGATGCATGGAGGCCTTATTCATACATCAGCTCAAGAACTTCAACCCATCACTTCACCATGGTCGTTCTCAAGGTGGGGATTTGACCTAGTGGAAAAAAATTAGACCCATTTCCTTTGACATTCATGTATCGTCTAAAAATGGAAGCACTTCCATTTTGGACTGGTTTAGCCCTCTGAGTAAGTGGTTTGGGGTAATCTCAAATGCCTTGGTCTTTGACTTGGATCTAGATTTTCCCTTGTTCTGCTCTATTTCCCACTTCTCTCCGGCCTGTTTATGGCATCGTACTCTGCAAATTTGAGGTTCTTAACCTCAGGGTCAAGGTCAACCTTGACCCTGACCTAGGTCAAGGCTGACCTTGACCCTAACCTAGGTCAGGATTGACCTTGACCCTGACCCAAGGTCCAAATTTCAAGTTTCCAAGGTTTCCGGATGTCGGGCTTTGGAAAGATTTAATTCCCGCTTCCGGGTTAGCTGTTTCGGTCTCTAAAGTAACCACTCTTGAAATTATATTTAATATAGGTCCACTTCTAGGGGTATATGTCTAATTTGAATTTAATTCTCCTATGTAGGCCTCTCTACAAGATTGTGCCCTAGATTTGTATATAAGGAAGCTTTCTCCTCTCGTTTTCTCTAAGACTCTAAGACTAAGAATCATAAGCTCTAAGACAAGATTTGAAAGGAAAAATACTTGAAACCTAAGGCGCAACCCATTGAAGTGATCATCTACTATCAAAAGAATTCAAGAATTCAAGTAAATTCAAGCATTCAATTCATCAAGGAGATCCATTGGTAGCCATTGAAGGATTCAAGCTCTATGGAGCCCTCTTGTTGAAGATTTCTCCATCCACATCCATGCAAGCTTCTTCCTAATCCAATATCCATTCAAGATTAGTGTTGAAGATCTAAGGCAATTGATTTGATACATACTACATCCTACATTCTACATTCTACATTCATTTGGAGCATACATACTTGTGGATCCAAGGATTTGAATCCTCCACAAGGTGAATTTGTTTATTTACTTTGTTTATCTCTACAATTTCAATTATATTTTAAGGTTAATTCCAAAATTAGGGTTTGACCAAGGCAAACTCCTCTCCCCAACAAAAAAAAAACATTTTTTCTTGTAGGGACAGGTATAGGACAACGAATTATAGAGAAAATTTGGATACCCTTTTCGGCCAACTTTTGGGATCCGCAAACAGAATTTCTGTCGGAGTGGTGTAGGTCAAGGTTGACATTTTGGGGTACAATTTCACCCCCACATTTGGGTCAAGGTCGACCTAACTCAGAAAATGAAAATATTTTTGGGTTTTCTCCATCTCTATGTTTATGTTCTAGATCTAGTTGCAGAATTCCCCAAAACTCAATACAGACATCATAAAATAGGTATTTCCATATCTGCTACCTTCCAAGATAAATGTTTCATTTCAATTAAGGTTTTAATCAATTCAAATCTATTACATACTCTTCATCCATAATTCGGGAATGTAAGGCTTTCTTCTTTCTTCTTATTTCTGATTGATTGAGGCATTTGTGCATTAACCATTTTCTTATGGTTGATCAAAGTGGATCTTTCCTTTGTGAAATTTGGGGCTAGGAGGAGAATATTATATTCCCCCAAAAAATTTAAATACAACACAAACACCATTTATTCCTATACATCCTTTTTATATCGTACAATTCATAAATACATAATTACAGCCATATAGTACTTTACTAAATGGGTGGAAGTTATTCCTCTGACATATATGAATGGTAAGAAAATCTCCATGTTCATCTTGAACTATATCATCTGTCGGTATGAGATCCCTCAAACCATAATTACTGATCACAATTCACCCTTTCAAAACAAGGATGTTGATGATCTTTGTGAGAAGTTTCGAATAAAAAAAAACTTCTCTTTATTTTACTACCCTCATGGAAATGGTCAAGCTAAGGCAATCAACAAAACAATCTTGAAAATCTTGAAGAAAGTGGTCAATGAATCCAGCTGAGATTGGCATTTATAGCTCAGTCATGCATTATGAGAATATAGAAAAAGTATAAGAAAAACTACAGGAGCAACTCCTTTTCCCTGGTATATGGATCAAAGTTTGTTCTACCCCTCGAAGTTGAACTACCATCCCTTAGAATGTCATTGAAGAATTTCATATCAGATGAAGACTACAGAGTTGCTGGGCTAAGTGAACTAGAGTTACTAGATGAAAAATATCAGAGTGCAACGAATCACTTACAAGACTATCATAATTGCCTTAGAATAAATTATCACAAGAGATTCAGGCCACACACATTTGAGGTAGGAGACCTTGTCCTTATGGAGAATTAGAAAAATCAAGCAGAAAGAGTCAAACCAGGCAAATTTGAACCTAACTTATTAGGGCCATATGTGATAATCAAATCATGTGATAATGGGGCATATCAACTAGCTACTCAAGAAGAAGATCATCTCTCAGGCTATATCAACAGCATGCACCTAAAAAGGTTATATACTTGATATCCCAAGGTCAAGTGTACATATCTTAAAGATCCTAAAAAAACACACAAAAAAATCAAAAAATATAAAAGTTACCTTGGTGAAAACCTGGCAAACAGGAGCCTTGGCGAAAACAAAAAAATTAAAAAAAAAATTGAAAAAAAGAAAAGATAAAAATAATTGCCCTTTGGTGAAAACCTGGTAAACAGACGCTATTGGGTAGGTACCTTGGTGAAAACCTGGCAAACATGCACCAAGTGTTGAAATCCCGCTTCACCATCAATGAACTCAAATGATTAACTTACACTTACTAAAGGTATATTACTGGGCTTGCCAAGCACAAAGCCCAATAAGCACAATCTTCCTAAGAATTAACACCTATCCCTAGTCTATGCCAGTTCACCAAACTGAGGGCAGTCTTAAAAGTCTTGAAAAAATCCTAAAAATTGCAAAAAGTCCTAAAACAATTCATAAAAAGAGCATAAAGTCCAGAAAAAATCCAAAACATTAGAAAATGTCCTGAAGAAACCAACCAAAATGTCAAAACACATCAAAAACCTACAAAAAAATCATCTCTATTATGAAAAGCACAAAGCGACGATCAAGCATCAAATTAAAATCAAAGCAATGAGCTTCGTAAATTGGTAATGGACTCATGTTACCCATCTTTATCAACAATCCAATCTGTGATCATTCAATCGATCAATCAAATCAAATCAATCAAACAATTATCTTAGACAATGATGGATAAACTCGAAACCAGAAAAATTGATCTTATATGGGTAGTCCATTTCTAAAACTAGACACGTCCACAATCAAACATCAAAACCAAGTCAATCAGGGAACAATAAGGTTTTTGACTAGGTCAGTCATGTCAGTCGGTTGTCAATTTATATTTCATGATTGTGTTCTTATGCTCCTCAAGGATACCACAGAGTGGCGAGAGTGGCTATGATAGATCATATTCTTGTTTTCTTTGTTTGTTGTTTATGGAGTGTTTCAATTCAATTTTGAGGCAAGGATGATTCAGGATAAATGTGATAGGAGTTGTCACACATCTTGAAACCATGCAGTTATACAATTTGAGATAATCCCTAGAAGAGATTTGAACATTCCTTGTCTTTTATTTGTTTGTTGGTATCAGAGGTAATAGCAGTATCTAGATGGTCAATATCTAGGTGCATATGTATCTCTTTCTTTTCAAATAAGATGCAATGATGAATAAATGTGGAAACAAAATATGGAAAAAACTTGGTTACATCAATCATATTGATCACAATGAACTCCTTCCTCCTACTAATTTCTTAATAATTTTATTCTAACTAACACATGCATGTACTCAGATACATTGTGCATTTTAGGTTTGCATTCATTTATTACATAAGAAAACAAAACAAAACATGTGCATAAATCATACATGGTAGATCATATAATCAATGCATCCATCATCAATAACATCATGACAAACATAGGAAGGCATCATCATATAGCAATACACTATTGCCAAAAAATTGACGCTCCTATCGTATCTTTTCGCTCAATTTGTTGAGACGGCATAAAATCCACCTACTATCATTGGGGCATGCTGAGGCAAAGATCAAAATCTGAAATTATTTGACACAACGTGAAAAGCCACATTGTATCAAAGAGGGCAAATGTAGACACCCAAAAATGGACAAACTTGTGAGTTCACATTTAATTACTAATTATTCCTCTATTAATTAAATAGTTCTTTAATTTTTTAATTAATCATCTTAATTCTGCTATGTCCTAATCTTTTCTTAATATTAATTAAATAATCAATATTTTTTCCTCTTTTTTTTATCGATAATTGGCTAAAGCCTTTCATTTTTTATTATTTAAATATATTTTTTACACCTCTGTTTAGTGCGGGCACCAAAGGAAAAGAACAAAGGAAAGAAACACCTTTTGGTATCGCTCGGGACTTAATGTCCTAATCAATAGGTTTACAAAGATGCATATCCTAGTTAACCAGGGTGAGTACAAGGCTCGTGCCTTCTTTTATATTGAGACGTTACATTCATAAATATTTATATATGGAATATCGTATATCTTGAGGATGAATGTGGGATTTTTCTTTCATCTTTAACTTATTTCTAATTATCTTTCTTTTATGTCGTCCTTTAGGTCCGTATGTATATACAGTTTGCCTGCAATAAAGTTCTCAACCATCTAGCTAAGATCATTATCAGTAGCATCAATTTAACCTTGTGCCAAATAATATATTATATTATAATATAAAATTTATCTCTAAACTAGTTACCTTGGCCAAAAAAAATTAAAACTCAATAATCCTTATATTGAAATATTCTTGTTATTGTGTACTCACCTTTTCCAAAATTGTTCATCATCAAGTTAAAATACAGCCTCATTCTTTCAATCTGTATTATTCAGTTTCTGCAAGGAGAGCTTAACACGCCTCTAGTATTTTTATTATCCATGGCCTCATAACTGACCTTGAACTTTTCCCTATTTAGACTATGTTGTATTAAATAATCAATCTTATTTAATTAATTTCACCTTGATTAATTGGTCTTTATCAGTAAACTAAATTCAATTTCTAAATTCCCATAGTTTAAATAATTATCAATAATTATTTAAATTAGCTAATTATTTCTCCTCAATTAAATTAATAACCCAAAATAATTTCATTTCATTTTCTCACTAATTTCTATCTAATTTCATTTCTAATTTAGAATTAATTATGCTTTCTTCTAAATTGAATTTTTTATTCAATTTTAATTCTAAAAATTTCCAAAAATCAGAGAAAAACAATTTCACGAGGATAAAAGAATTCTAAAAATAAAATAAGAGCTTTAAATCAGTAAAATCATTTAATTATCCTCAAAATTGGAAAATTAAAAATCATTCTTTTAATCAAAAAAATCAATTTCTTTTTGGAAACTAATTTTATCCAAATTAATTTATATTATCTTCCTTGTTTTTCTCCTCAAAATAGGAATTTCTTCATCTTCACTCCATCTCTAATTATCTTGTCCGTTCAATCTACTTTCACAAGATAAATCTCAATCGTCGATCAGTCTGAAATCTCTATATAAACCCTCTTCAAACCCATTTGAAGCATCACAATTTTTGAGATCACAATCTTTACGCAGGTTTTTGGAGCTAATTGTGATCAACACATCAATCAATTTATCATATTTCTTGAATCTTCCAAGTCAAAGCGTTGTCAGTATCAACTCTGAGCACCATTCAAAGAAACATTTCAAAAGAAGAAGAGAGAAGCAATAGAAGCTTCAGATATTGAGTTTGAATTTGTTTTTTACTCTCTTTTGGATATATGTTACTTTTTTGTTAATAGGTTCATTCTTAGTAGTTGTTTGATTTATTGCATATCAATCGGTACTACTAACCCCTTATTTGGAGTGTGCAGATTTAGGTCTATACAGTTAGTTTTCCCAAAGGAATAAATCCCATTGGATGCAAGTGGGTGTTTAAGAATAAATTTGGAGAAGATGGTCGATTAGAGAGGTACAATTCCAGATTGGTGGCCAAGGGCTACTCCTAGAGAGGAGTTAATTTCAATGAAATATTCTCTCTTGTTGCTAAGTTAACTTTTATTAGATTCCTACTATCTATTGTTGTTGCTTGTGATTTTGAGATAGAGAAAATGAATGTTGAAACTGGATCTTAAAGAAGAGATTTATGTGTGAAAGGAAAAGAAAACTTTGTTTGCAGTTTAAAAAAGTCATTGTATGGTTTAAAATAGTCACCCAAGATGTGGTACCTGAAGTTCAAAGCATTTGAATTTAAGTTGGGTTATATTAGAAGTTAGTGATGTTTTTTTATGATCAATTATTAACGATTGTCTTGTATGTTGATGACATGTTGTTTATTGGTAACAACAAGGTAATGATCAAAGAGCTCAAAAATTAGCTTTATGGCACATTTGATATGAAGGAAATGGGGGCTGCTAGATATATTCTTGGGATGGAAATCACCAGGGATTGAGGTCACATAAATATTTGGTTAAGTCAGAGTAAGTATGTTGACACCATTTTGTAGAGATTTAAAATGTAGGATTGTAAACCAGTGAGTATTCCATTTTCGGTTGGTACTAAGTTGAGTTTAGACATGTGTCCTAAATATGATAGTGATTTTGAAGAGATGTCTAATGTTTCTTGTGCTAGTGTCATTAATATTTTAATGTATCCAATGGTTTGTACTAGACAAGAAATAGTCCATGCAGGAAGTTCTAATCAGGTTTATGTCTAACCCGAGTAAAGAGCATTACATTTTTATTAAGATGGTTTTAAGATATTTGTGAGGTACATCTAATTATTATTGGGTTTATCATAGTACTCATGATGTGGATAAGTCATTGGACATACATGGTTTTGTAGATGCAGATTTGGCAGGTGATTTGGATAGGCAGAGGTCCACAAGTGGTTATGTGTTTACCTTGTTTGGAGGTGCAGTGAGTTGGGTGAGTAAAAGACAACCTATTGTTGCATTGTCCACCACTGAAGCAGAGTATATGGCTGCTACACATGCATCTATAGAGGTATTTTGGTTACAGAGACAAGGTAATGTTATAGGTCTTGATTGTAGGATAGTGATAATTGGATGTGACGTTTAGGGCCCGTTTGTTTCATGGAATTAGACTGGAATTGGCATTATCTAATTTTGGCTAATGCCAATTCCATGTTTGTGTCCATCTTACAAAATTGGAATTGGAATTTTCAAATTCCAATTTTGCCCCAAAATGGGAATATACATCTTCCGCCTAAATAGGTGGAATTGGAATTGGCTACTCCAATTCCAATTTTTATAAAACCAAACTTAAGCTTTACACATGTGTGTATATGTATGTGTATGTGTGTATATATATAAACATGTATATATACACATGTGTATATATACATATCTATGTGTATATATATCCACACATGCGTGTATATGTGTACATACACACATGTGTGTGTATATAAACACACACACGTATATGTGTGTATGTGTATATGTGTATATATACACAAATGTGTGTATACATGTGTGTGTATACACATAGATGTGTGTATGTGTGTATATGTATACATGTATGCATGTATATATGTGCACACATACATGTGTGTGTATATATATGTGTGTATATACATGTGTGTATATATATATGTGTGTGTGTGTATATACCCACACATATGTGTATGTGTATATGTGTATATGCATGTATATGTGTATATGTGTGTATGTGTGTATATATACACACATGTATACACATATACACACATGTGTGTATATATACACATATGTATGTATATATACATATGTGTATACACACACACATGTACACGCCGTATTTAAAAAATTAAGAAATAAACAATTAGAATTTCTTATGCATCTCTGCAGTCATCTTCCGGGTGAACCAAACGGGTCCAGCCCATATTCTAGAATTCATTTTTAGAATAGCAGAATCCCAGAATTCAGTTGAATTCTAGAATTGGCTATTCCATCATACACAAATTCCGTGAAAGAAACGGGCCCTAAGGAGTGTCATATGTTTGGCCAAAAATCATATGTATCATGCTCGTTCTAAACATGTTGATGTTCAGTATCACTTTGTGTGAGAAATAGTTGAAATTGGATCAGTCTTGATTGAAAAAGTCAACAATTTGGATAATGTTGCAAATTCTCTCATGAAGCCAATGACCACAAATAAGTTCTCTTGGTGTAGGAAGGCCATGAGCCTTGATCATTGTACTTGATTTGTATTTTGTAACTCTATGGGGTAATTTACAATGTATGATGTCAAGTGGGGGAATGTTAGGATTTAGGTGCCATCAACCTTTTTAAACCTTGTAAATCCTTAATTTATCATTTTACTAATATATTTTGTAATTTACCCATAAGAGGTTGAACCAATTAACCAATAATGGTGAAAGAGACCATGCAAAGGCAAAGCTACTTTTACCGTTTGTCATTTAGGGAAAAAAATAGCTAGGTGTCCCCTCTTGGAATCCTTAATTTTGAGGTATTTGGACACTTTTTAGAGGTTGTAAGAGCATCTATGATAGTTATGACAACTTCCATAAAATTCTATGACAACACTCATAACAATTTATGGCAGATTCCTTACACAGGTGGACATGCATGAGAGATACCTTATGATAGTTGTAAGACCATCTACAAGAGGATATTTTGCGGGATGGGTGTGAGGTTTTTCCAGGTGGTTTTATTTCTCGTTGTATTATGATACCAAAATGGTATTCATCCTCACAAATTCTTATAAATTGGGGCCTTTGAGCTAGATTTATTCAATTATTCAGTCTTGAGGGTAACAAAGTGCTGCCATATTTCTATGCATGTCTACAGAGAAGTGTATTGTTGTTGTTTTCTTCACTAGATTAGTAATATACGTGTCTCTCTTTCCGTGGTGGAGTTTTTTCCTGAAAGTGTTTCTCTACGTAAATCTGGTGTTTTATGTGCAATGACTTTCTAGTTCTTGTTTTGATTCTGCAATCACTTTATTAAGGGTTAATATTTGGTTTCAGATTTACATTAATATTCAATTTAAGTTCGTATTGAAAGCTCTCTCTCTCTCTCTCTCTCTGGCATCTATTATCTTCCTTATTTAAGGTTTTTTACTCATGTTTTGATCCATGTAAGTGGGTGCATAGTTGATTTGAAGGTATCACTTCTTCGTTAATACCTTTGTTGCAGAAATAATATCATTTGCTAAATTGACTACCAATTAATCTCAGTACTATACAAATTTATGTAAAAACAAGCAAAAAAAATTCCTTAATTGACATTCCACGCATCTTTGACATACCAATTGCACATCAAGGTGCAATTGCTAGTTTTAAATACTAGCAACAAGGGGCCAAATTAAAGTGTATAACAACTAGAATATAGGTGCATGCATGACTTTAATAATCAAGATGAATATTAAAAATGCATAGGAATGTGTAACACACGCGCGCGTTATAGGTAAATGAGTGAAATGTACCTAAGATTATGTTTTTTGTCACCATATACATGTATCAAGACAAATATTAAAATAGACATAAGACTAATACAAAATAAAAACAATATACAAATTCTACCATTACAATAATATAATTAATTATTTAAATTTAGATATATATTTTATCAAATTTTTATTTTTATTTTTATTAAAAAACTTATATTTTTATTAGAGACGTTATAAAATCTTTATTATGTAATATAAAAAACCAAAATGCTCATTAAGAAAAAGAATTGAACATCCAATTAAAAATATTTTAAATTAAATATTTATAATTTAGAAATAAAACATTAGAAATACAAAGAGAATTTAATTAATAAACAAAATATGTGTTAAAAACAAGAGAAGGTTCTCAAACTATTAGCTATATTTTATATAGTTTGAGGTTGTCATTACAAATAAAAGAAGTTAAAAAGTTGTTTATTATTTAAGGTATGAGAGGTAAACAAATTAAAAAGAAAGCTAAAATATTATATAAGAACATTCTTGAAAGGGTAGCAATATTTGTATCCAAGCTAGCACAACCAAGCCAATTATATAAAATTACCAAAATGACTTAAAGTTTGTCATCCTTGGTATCTAGAAAACATTAAAAAACTAACGTCTACACACTTATCAAAATAAATTGAAGTTCATCTGCATATTAGTCATTCTAAAATAAAATAAAAAATTATAAAAGGGAAAAGTTAACATAAAAGTTGCTACTATTAAAGTTTTGTTTTTCATATTAGAATTGATGACATTACTACACAAATCTCTCCATCTTTTTTAATGTTTCTTAATATAATACTTGAAAGACTTAAAGTTAAAGTTGCATATATTTAATAGCACGATTACAATTTCAACAATAATTTTCCTATATTTATTATTTATTTTATTTATATGTACTGGCTTGAGATGTAATGAATGAAGTCACACAAATCTTTGAAAGAATTTTATTTTAAGATACCTAGACTATTAGGAATTCTCTTAATTTATCTTACCTCAAGAACTTACTATTAAATTAAACATTTTTTTTATTAAAGTTTGATGGTTTATTCATGTATTACGATTTTTTTTTTTTAATTTGATATAATGATGTTTTTAAGATTGAAATGATTATATATATAACAATAAATTACATTTTAATAAATGGCTCTGCTTTCACAACTGCATTTTTGCTCCTGGACAATCGACTCTTTGGATTCTCAATTTCGCTTCTTTGTGAAAACAAAATATGCTTAGAATGGCATCTCCTCTTCGGCTGCACTCTCCTTTGGTCGATCCAATCCTTGGCCACATTCTACCTTCCAAGATATCTCTGCCAGTTTTTCCCCCAAAGCTTCCCCTAGGGTTTCTTCAAGGGATAAATGCATTTCGGTTCTGGATTATCCTTGGATCCCGGCCCATTGTCAAAATGCCAAACGCGTCTGCCAGCACTTTAAAACATCCTCTAAACCCCGCCCTCGGAATCATACCTTCACTCTACCCATCAATAATAGATTCTCTTGCCTTCGCCCTATGGATTCAGATCGTAATCATCACAATTCCTCCCCACCCCATCTGAAAACTCTGGTTGATTTGCAAAAACCCTCTAGGGTACAGCTCCCTGGCTCCTCCTTTCAACCTAACCTTTCCCCGAAACCCTCAAAGATTGTTTCCCCTCCTCAAACACTGTATACTCCCCCTCATCACAGGAATAAGCTTATAATCCCTCCACAGATAAAATCCTCACAGCTCTCTCACGGCTCTCCACTCCAAATATTTCCTTCTAAAGACACCTACACTCCTCCTCACCGAAGAAATGGCCCTAACATTATCAATCCCTTTGTTGAGGATGTGTTTTCCTTGGAGATCTCCAATGACTTAATGGAAAAAACGCAAGAAACTTGCACATCTTATGGTGTAATTTGTAGATGGAATGGCGTTGGCTCTTCCCCTGAAAATATTTCACTCTGGCTTGAGCATAAGATGATCGATAAGGTAAGTACAATTATCCTTCCTGAGAATTTCATTTGCATTAAATCCGGCAATAAAGAATTAAAAGCTAAATTTCTCAGGGAAGGATGCCCTAGTTACAAGAATATAAATTTTATAGTACTTGATTGGGTGTCGTTCTTTGATCCTCTTAAATTAAATAATTTTTTAGTTGAAAGGATCATCTGGCTAAAAAATATGCCAGTTGAATTCCTTAATGATGAACTTCTGAGGAAAATTGGCAACCTTTACGGTAAATTTGTAGGGTTTGTAGATATGAATTTTATGTATTCAGAAAGAGCAATTATAGTTAGAATGAACATCAACACTAAAACTCTCAAACCCGTCATTATTAAAGGCATGTATTCTACACATAAAATCAACCCTATAAACTCTTATGCCAACCTGGAAACAAATGAACCAGATAGGCAGACGGGGGCTGATGTTCCTATGTCTCTTTTTTTCTGCATACTGAGCCCCAACTATCCTTATAAGCTAAACATTACCTTGGCCGAAGATAGAGGTGGTTTCTTGGTCTCTCCTTTTTTTTTTCTCCCTCCTCTCCCAATACAACCACTGTTTCCACTCCTCCAGCAACTAACATACGTAAAACCTCTCCGGTTCTCATTGATCATCCATCTTCACTTAATTTACTAGCCCAACTTGTTGTCTTACCTGAAGCCCAATTACCCTCCCCTTCTGGTAGCCCTCCTTCCCCTCTTACCCTGTTTAAGAGCCCCTCTCACCAAGGTGAAACTATGCAGGCTCCTTCCACTGATATTCCTGATAATATTGTCCCCTCGCAGCATATACAAAACAACTCCATCTGTACAAATACTTATGCATTAGCAAACCAGTCGAATTTTTTCTCAACGGATCCTTCCTCTGATAGGGCATCCCAGGGCTTGGATGCCAACGATAAAACTAAAATTCGTGAAGATGTGGAAACCATAGCTAATTACATGGGTGAATATTAGATTAAAAAGATATTTCTATGTTCACTTATTAATTAAATCATTATTTATTTAATTGTTTAAGTCACCTTTTTATCTCTTGTTCACTTAAGCTAAACTTTAGGCATGCAATAATTAATTCTTTATTAATTATTCATGCAACCTAGGTTTCTCCACCTACTTGGTGTTCCATCTCCTTTATAAGGATTGATCTCTTTGTATTTCATCATTCCCTCTCTGAATGAACATTTTGTCTTTCAGAACATTCTTATCTCCAAGCTTCTCTTTTGTAACAGGTTTTTGCACGTAGCAGATCTTGGTGGTTGAATTCTATGAATTCTAACATGGTATCAGAGCCTTGCTGTTGCTGCCCATTCTTGAGTATTTGAAGTTTCTTTTGGAGCATCAAGGGTTTCAAGCATTTTCAACATTTCTTGTGTGGATTTAAAGGGAATTTATTTTTTGGAGCACTTTGGGCAAAAAGCAACATTACAGTTGAGTCTGGAAGGCCCAAATCACCTAGAATCCATATAAGGCATGACTGGTTTTGTCAAAATTGCACTTTGAGGGAAATTTTTGCCTGTTCTGCCTTGGCATAGAAATCGAGAAAAAAAAATTTAAAAAATAAATTTTTATTGATTTTTTTGGTTTAAAAAAGGCGCAGCTAGTGCAAACACCACATGGCCACCATCGTGCCACCGCGGAGCCACCACCTCTCCACTTCAGTCGGCCTCGGGCCCTCCGCCACTTCCCACTGGTTCCACCGCCCTACTCTGTCAGCCACCGCTCCACCTGCAGTCACCTTCGTGCCCTCCGCCCTCTGCCACTGCTCCACCTGCAGTCAACTTTGGCGGGTCTGCCCACCGCCCCCCAACAACACCACCGCCCGACGGGCTCTCAACCCCCGTGAGCCCTTCTAGCCCCCCCTTTAGCAGTCCCATCTGTGACCATGGGCTCC
>MU226229.1:1085522-1153160 GCA_018584345.1 Thuja plicata
TATATATATATATATATATATATATATATACACAGACAAATATATATATTTCATTTATACATGCATTAAGGTACCCCTTTTTAACATTTATAAAAATTCTCTATACACTCTACACTCTATACACGTATATAAAACTCTCAGAACCGCCCAAATGAATATTAGATTGACTTAATCCCAATTGAAATATTTCTCTTTAGAATGAAGGCCTAAATTTTGAGACAAAATATGTTTTAATAACCCTCTTAACCCTCACTTGTTCTATTTAGGCTAACAAACTCAGCAAGTTAAGAATGGGTATTACAGTTCTTATTTTTTGTCTTCCTTTTTGATATTGCAGGAATACCAAAACTGAAATAGGATACAAATATCTTGAACCTTATGGGATACTAGCTCTCGGGATACAGAAACACCTACAGGATGGAGCAAGCATTATATTGCCAAGAACGAGATTTCTGTATTTATTGTTTATTGTTTATTCTAAATAATCTGATATTATGTAAATGAAGGTATGTCTTCATCATTTCTTGTAAATGAGGGAATGCCCTCATGTTTGCTTCTATATACTTTCATAATCTAGACTTAGGTCTCGGGCTAGACTAGAGGTTTTCTTCTCCATTCTTTCCTACCAGTGCCCGCATTGAATGGAGATTTTTGTACTAATTTTTTAACTTAATAAAATATTCGGCCTCGGACTTTTACCGATAAAAAAAAAAAGATTTAAATGATTATAAAAGTTAAAATTTTAAGTATTCTAAGTTTTTAATTGATGTAAATAGAGATTTAAATTATATTTAGATTATTTTTAGATAGAATATAATTAGTTTGAATCTAAGGGAAATCATAAGATTCCCAACCAAATTCCTCTGTGTTATTTTGGGTTCATTTTTTAATAAGAACTTAACCATGTTCAGAGGAACCTTGTAAACTAGAAAAATAGGGCATTTAATCATAGTTATGATTCAAACTTGCAACAAACCCGCGGTTGGAGAACACGGTAGAGTGACCATAGGTAATATGCATGCTAGAGACCAAATATTTTAAATTTGCATTGCAAATATAAATAAACAAGTATTTGCCTAATAATTAATTATAGTTCTAATATTAAATATAATTTAATAAAGTATAACAAATTTTATTAGAATATAATAATTTAATAATAATAAATTTACTAAGGATAATTATATAAGACATAGTGCTTCCATGAAATCCGTGTATATAAGACCCCAAATTTATTACACAGTAAAAATAATTTTCAAATTTTTTACTTAAAAGTTTCAGATGTATACTATAGAAAAATCTAAAAAGGAATTGAAAAATAAAAATAGTTCATTGCAGTTGGTTGAAATAAGTATTTTTAATCGCTATGTGTTGCTTTTTAATATCTTTGATTTTTTTTTTGTTATATTTGTTGTATCTATATCGTGTTTTTGCTCTATAGTCCCCCTCCTTTCATGATTTCTCTACCCTCTCACTAAGTATAAAAGAACCAAACAACTCCAATGATATTTTTAATTTCTATATGCTATGGATCAACCATGCATTCTTTGTAACCCCCAAACATCTATAAAATGAGATAGGATTTTAAAGATTTATTTAGGTTATACTTAAGGTTAAAGAATAAGATATAGTATTCTAATTTTAAATATTATTTTAATAAATTAAGATTTAATTTAGGTTAAAAGATGACAAGTTAATATGATTTCTTTGAAAATTTTAAATATTTTTTTATTTTTAATTAATTAAAATAATTTAGAGAACAAGATAGGATTTTAAAATTTTATTTAGATTAGACTTAAGATTAAAGAGTAAGATTTTTTTTAAATAAATTAAATATTATTTTATTTTTTAAAAGTTGATGAATTTTAGATAATAATTAGAGTAGTGTGCTCAAACATATCAAAGATATCAAAAATAATACAAGTACACTAATTCTACATCTTTTTACCTTTTGTAGAATTATTTTTAATATAAACTAAATTATCGTGATTTCTGTAAAGCTTTATGATTTATGTAATACAAAATCAATTGTACTTAAGCTTAAAGAAAAATTAAATTATAAAAAGTCATTAAATGTAACCAGTAAATAAATTTAAAAAAATCAATTGAACAATGATCCAAGATTGTAAACAACCAATATTCTATCAAATAGTACATGATCCAACATTGTAAAGAAATGATTAATGAAATTAATGAATTTTTTTATGATGAATCAAACATAATTCACTTTGCAAACAATATATAAATATGTATTAATCAATTATAACTCTCTGGGAATTTAATTGAATTAATAATAAGCTTTGCGCTTGATCAGTCGCGTTGGGGCGATGAAGCCCTCCTGGATCCGCCATCTCCATTTTCTACTGGCAATTTTTGGGGGTCTGTTGGTCATCGTCCTTAATGGGTCTTAAAAAAAGGTCAGTGGGTGGACATGGCACCCACATCTAAGTACTTTCAGGGTTTTTCTTCTTTTTATGGCCCTAATTTTCAAAACAATAAATTCCCCAAAAAGAGTGATGGTTCGTTGGATCTTGGATCTAGAAAATGCGAGCATGATCCACAATGGGTTTTTTGGAATGGCCACTGGACTGACATTATGGGCACTAGAATTTAATTCTCTTCCTATTTTAACATGGGCTTGGGTATGGGTGATGAGAGATTCAGGAAAAAGTAGAGGGCTAATGTGCCAAAGGATTCATGAAACACAAGGAACTCATGACTAGGGCATATGGATTTATCATACCCTACTTCTACCATGGCTCCTACCTGCCCCCGGGAAAAAGAAGCAACAAAAATGGAATGGGAAGGCTCTCATAAATTATTATTTTTAAAGTCCTTGTTGAAAGGGGTGCCTAATAATGCTCCATCAATTGATAAAAATGATAATCTTGTGTGAATGAATTTGGGTGGAAAGAACCTGTCTGATTATGATACACAAATATATTTGGATGGAAAGAACTTGTCTGATAATGATTCTCGCACAACTTGTATGGATCTAGATATTCATATCACTTCCAAATCTGGTGCGCCATCATCATATTTAGGCCATCATGATGCCTTGGTTGAGGGTTTCGATAATAATTTGGGTAATCATTAGAATGACATTCAATCAATGCACAGATCTTTGGTTCATAGGGCTAGATATTCATAGGTCGCAAGTGATGCAGCCACTCCTAAAATGGTATGGTGCCAGTTTCCTCATATTTGGGTTCATGATGATTCAAACCTCTAGCATGGGAGTGATTTTCATAATCGTGGGATCATTATTAAGGTATGGTGCAAAACCCTAGCTTTATCCAAATTACATAATCATCTGGGGAAACATTGGACTGGTATGTTATACATTCAAGTACTCTCAGCAAATACTTTTGTAATTATTTTTTATAAAGTTGCGGCTAAAGATTATTCTTTGTAGATTCCTTTTTACAATTTGGGCAATAATATCATCATGGTATCCCCTTGGAAGGTTTTATATCAGCTTGGTCAATCTTTACATGATTTTAGTCCTGTTTGTCTTTCATTTCCAAACCTTCCATACGAATTTAATGATTTGAGTATGCTAAAAGATATTTGAAACTCTTTAGGGTCTTTCATCCTTCTTCGTAGGGATCTCTTGTTAGAATAACTGAGAGGGGGGGTGAATCAGTGGCCTCAAAAATATTCTAATAAATTAACCCAAAAACTTATTACCAGAATTATAAGCCTCTAGTTATCTTCAGTCCTACAAGATGAATGCCTTCAAATAATCTTATCAAATAACTACTACTCGGAGTTCACTGTTAAACCTTATTCTTACTGTTTACCAATTAGTAGTCTTTCATTTACCAAAATGTAGTAAATAACTTAGAGAATACCGATCAATCTAGATTAGTTATGTGTAATGAAAAACACTAAATTAATGACTCATAAACACATTGACACATGGATTTAAACATGGAAACCCTGTTAAGGGAAAAACCACTTGGGACCGGTAACCAAAAATTTTCACTCATCTAAAGTGAGCTCGGTGAAGAGCCAATCATGTTAAAGGTAACAAACACATAATTAGGTGTGACCTTGTTAGAGGATTTAAATAGAAGAGTTTGTCACTTGATATCTGGCATCTCTATGCTACCTTTTATGACCAAACCCAGTGCAGTTGTCAATTGGTATTTGGCATCTCTATGCTATCTTCATGACCAAACCTTTTGATACTCCTTAGGATGTATCTCAATATATAAAGGATTGTTAAGTCCTTCTCAGTTAAGAGACTTTCTGATACAATGGTTAAATTGAAATAATAAATGATTTGTTCACATATACAACTATACTTTGCATATTTTCAGATCTATTGTAAGCTCATAATACCTTTCTGATCAATGTATCTTTTCAATACCTTTTCTCCACTTCTTTCTGCTCGGTGATGTTGTGCTTCTCTATTGCTCGGTGTCCGCAGAATCAGCTCTGTTCTTCAACTTGATTGATCAGGTCTGATTGAAGACTTCTTTCTTCATCAGTTTCTCTTCAGCATCTTCTTTCTCTATTCACCCCTTAATTCACAATGAATTAGCTTGTCTCTTTATAGACATGATTTCATCATTTCTCAGTTCTTGACTTTCTTGTTCTTGGCGTGATCCACAATTCTAGCCAATCTTTCTTAAAGCTTTACTTCAGTTTTATCTGGTAGATTTCTCTTTGACAACTGGAATAAAACAAATTTAAATATTTCTCTTATCTCTGGTTTTAACTTGTCGATGAAAAAAATATTAGCAACTAGTTAAATCCTTCTTTAGCTCTTTCCAGCTAAGTCTTTTGTCATTTTTGAACTTCAGTTCATTTTGATGTTTAACTCCTTGTTAGCTTTGGTCAACACTTCAGTTCTCCTTGGGCATCTCCGTCGAGGTTGTCTATCCATTGGGCAACACTGTGAATTTTTGTTCATCGATAATGCTTGTGATTCTACTCATCGATAATGCTTTCTCAAGTTTCTTTCTCAGGTATCACTGTGACTTTCCTCTCAGGTTTCTCTGTCCGTCGGGGTCCATTGCCCATCTGTGTTTGTAGTCACTTAGTGAATACTAATCTTTTATGCATTACTAAAAGCATAACCTTAATAACTATGGTTCTGTGAAGTCTTTGAAACTTTGTATATAACCAATGAGATTATGTCAAGTTGACATCAATGACAATACAATACATTAACTAATTTAATGTCTTGCATTAACTTTCTACAGCTTGGTTATCATCAACTTAACATCTTCAAACATTCAATCAGTTATAGTTCATTAATCTCTCCCTTTGGCATTGATGGCAACACTCTACATTATCACACTATATTATTACTAATACAATATGAAATATATCAGTTGTAGTTCATCAATCTACCAATTTCATTATTCTATAACCAATACAAATGTCTAGCTCTCGGTAAGCTCATATAGCTTAGATTTTTTTCCTACAGAGTGCTCTCTTCAATCTTCAATCCCTTCACTGGATAGATGTAGCAGCTTTTGATTCTGTCTTTGATGTTGTCTCTCCCTTTGACTGTTCCTCTCCTTGATCATCTCTTTTTCCTTTGATAGCAATATAGTCATCTCTCCCTCATGATACTTCTCTTCCTTTTGATATTCTCTCCCTTACAGGTTAAATCTCTTCCTTAGGATATCTTCTCTCCCTTTGATGGATATTTCATATGTATATATAATCTCTCTCCTTTGGATCTTCTTAGGATAATCTCTCCCTTTGAATTCTTAGGATACTCTCTCCCTTTGACAACAATGCCAAAGTAAACTTTGATCATGCCAAAGTTATATCCTTTCACGTTTTATAATATACTCCTTGAATTTCCCTATCCATCAACATTACAATGACTCTGGTTTTTGGTGTAGATATGTACCTTACTATGTACTGATGTATCTTTGCAGTCCATCTTTTAGCTTGCATCAACATGAATAATCTTCTGATTATGTAGGCTGATGCAGCCTCCTAGTCATCTTACTGACCAATAGACAAGGGTCGGACCCCTAGTTTGTTTCTTAGGTACTCAAATGTATCTTTAGGCAATGGCTTTGTGAATATGTCAGCTAATTGTTCCTTTGATTGAACATATTCTAGTATCACCTCTTTCTCTTGCACTTGTTCTCTTAAGTAATGATACTTGATAGCAATATGCTTAGTCTTTGCATGCATGACTGGATTCTTAGAAATGTTTATTTCACTAGTGTTATCACAATAGATAATCACTGGTTCAAGAATTTTCATATTCATACCTTCCAGTAACTGTTTGATCCATGCAATGTTAGAGCAGTTTACAACATCAGCCACATATTCTGCTTCTGCAGTAGATTGTGAGATGCATCCTTGCTTCTTGCTGATCCATATGACAAGTATTTCACCCATGAAGAATGCTCCTCCAGTTGTTCTCTTTTGGTCATCTAAGTTTCTAGCCCAATCAACATCTGTATAGACTTGAAGCTCAAATTTTCCTTCTCTTTTATACCATAATCCATAGTCCTCGGTATTCTTTAGATATCTTAGAATTCTCTTGACAATAGTCATGTGTGATTCTTTGGGATTAACAGAGAATCTTGCAACTATTCCAATTGCATGTACTGTATATGGTCTGGTATGAACAACATACATTAGTTTTCCAATCATTGATCTATACAAGGTCTGATTTACCTCATTTGATTTGTCTTCTTTTGTCAGCTTGCATCTGGTTGCCATAGGTGTTCCAACTGGTTTGGAATCTTCCATCTTGAATATCTTCAACACTTCCTTGATGTATTTGGATTGTGTGATATATATGTCTGCATCTTGTTGAAGAATTTGTAGACCAAGAAATAATTTGATCTCCCCAAACATCGAAATCTCAAACTCTTTGCTCATTACATTAGCAAAGGATTTACATAACATATCATTACCCCCAAATATGATATCATCAACCAATATTTCAGTAATCAGAGTGTTATCATCAGTATCTTCTTTTAAATATAGATTGTTATTTTCACTTGTTCTTACAAATCCAATTCTTATGAGATAGGAGTGAAGTCTTTCATACCAGGCTCTAGTCGCTTGTTTCAATCCATACAAGGATTTTTGTAGTCTACATACCATGTTCCTCCTATCTGGATCAAAAAACCCTTTTGGTTGTTCAATGTATACCTCTTCTTCTTGTATTCCATTTAGGAATGCAGATTTGACATCCATCTAGTATACCTTAAATCCTTTGAATGCAGCATAAGAAAGTAAAATTATTACTCCTTCTATTCTAGTAACGGGTGAAAATATTTCACTATAGTCAATACCTTCTTCTTGTGCATACCCCTTGCATACTAATCTTGTTTTATTCCTTGTAACTTCTCCATTCTCATTCAGCTTGTTTCTGATTATCCATTTGGTACCGATGACATTCTTATCATCAAGTCTCGGTACTAATTTCCATGTTCTATTCTTCTCAATCTGTTCTATTTCTTCATTCATAGCACTGACCCATTCTTCATTTTCAAGTGCAGTATTAACATATTTAGGCTCAAAATCACAAATTAAACATCTAGTGTTCAGTGACTTACTTCTTTTTCTCATTCCAACCTTCTTGTCTCCTATGATCTGGTTCTATGGACGATGTCTTCTGACATACTTTTCAAGTATCGGTTCATCTCTTTGTTCATCATTTTGATCATCATCTTGAACTTCATTCTGATCTCCATCATTCAGAACATCATTTAGAGCATTTTCCTGATTTTTGGTATTTACTTCCAGATGCTCGAGTGCAATGTTCTGTTGCTCGGGAGCAATACACTATTTTTTACGTAGAGTGTCAGGTTAATCAGTGTAAACAAACTTGTTGTAGTCTTTTGGTTCTTTTCTACTTTTCTTATCATTTTTCTTTGCATATCCATCTATTATGATATTTGCACTTTCAATGATCTTGTTAGAGGACTTGTTAAGACATTTATAAGCCTTGCTCTTGGTAGAATACCCTAGAAAGATACCTTCATAACTTTTTGAGTCAATCTTTCCATTTCTATCATCTTTCAAAATATAACAATGACTTCAAAAAATTCTGAAGTAACTTACATTGGGTGTGTATCTATACCATAGCTCATAGGGTGTCTTCTTGATGTCTTCAATTGTACTATGTTCAATATGTAGACAACAATACTGACAAATTCCCTCCAAAATGTTTGAGTGATAATTTTCTCTATCATCAGTGTTCTTGCACAATCAACAATGGATATGTTTCTCCTTTCAGCAATCCCATTTTACTATGGTGTTCTTGGTGCAGAAACTTGTCTTTTAATTCCATGCTCATTGCAATAGTTAGTGAATTCATTAGAAACAAATTCTCCTCCTCTATCTGATCTTAAGAACTTCAATTCCTTACCACTTTTTTTTTATACCATAGCTTTATATCATTTATACATCTTGAATGCTTCTGATTTTTCTTTTAATAACATAACTGTCATCATTCTGGAATAATCATCAACAAAGAGAATGAAATATCTATCACCATAGTAACTCTTTTTTCTCATGGGTCCACATAGATCAGTATGGACTAATTCTAGAATAGATTTAGATGTATGGGTTTTTCTCTTGAAAATAGACTTTGTCATTTTACCTTTTTGACAATTCTTACACATGATATGCTCGGGCTTTGACATGCTCGGTAAGCGTCTTACTTTCCTTTTATTTCTTATCTTAATCATGTTGTCAAAATTCACATGACATAATCTCTTATTTCATAACCATATGTCTTTGTTTCTATCCATCAAACAAGTAGTGTTTATATCATCAAGATAGAATAGGTTACCTTTTGTCTGTTCACCAGTTCTAATCAACCTTCCTGATTCATTAAAGATATTTTCCTTTTTTTTCTCAAATGCTACTCAGTGACCTATTTTATTCAGCTGTGAAACACTCAACAGATTATAATTAATTCCTTTTACCCAATATGCATTTTCACATTTGATCAAGTTATTTAGAATTATAGTTCCTTTACCTTCAACTGGACAAGGTGTGTCATTACCTATTCTTACTGATCCACCATTATAGAGTACTCAAAATTTTCAAACTTTTGTTTATCACCGGTCATGTGGTGAGTGCATCCACTATCCTTTATCTAGACATCATTCTTACTAACCTTAGATATGAGTGCAATTTCTACATACCTTTCTTCTTCATCCGAATCATCCTTCATGGCCACAAATACCATCTCAATGTCTTCATCAGATTCGGTGTCAGTATCTCCATCTCTGTTCTCAGCTAGGTAACAAGCTTTCTTCCCTTTGTCCTTGTAGTCTTGGGTATCTCTTTTGTTGGATTGTCAGTTTCTTTAGTAATCTCTATTGTCACTTCTATCAAACTTCTTTTCATATGATATGTCATTAATTTTGTCATCTTTTCTTCTATTAGGACATCTAGCAGCAAAGTGTCCAATCTCTTTACAATTAAAACATACCAGTGGTAATTTACCTTTGTATCTACCTTTGCCTCTCTGCAATCTTCTAGACATTATTGCTTCAATCTCATCAAGAGCTTGGTAATCACTATCACTTTCACTATCATTTCTAATAGTGTGTTTATGACTTGACTTACTTATTTTCAAAGAAGATTTGAATGCAGACTCAAAAGATGGTAAGACACTGTTATCAAAGTTATTCATCTCAAATAAAATCAATCTACCAACAAAACTATCTAGAGTGAAATTATTATTTTCTACTGCCCTCATTTGTTGCATAGAAAATACTCTAATAGCATATACATGCAGTAAGGTTCTTAGGATTTTACTTACCACTGTCTCTTCTTCAAGTATGCCTCCAACTCCTCGGATAACATTAACTACCTCTTTTATTCTATAGTTGTACTAAGTGATATTTTCACTTTCTCTCATTCTTAGGTCATCAAATTTACCTCTGAGGCTTTCTGCCTTATCTCTTAGTAGATTAGCATCTCCTCCATGTACTAGCTTCAATTTGTCCCACGTTTTCTTTACAGAGGTGCAGGTTTTGACATCTTCAAATTCGGCATCGGAGAGTGAGGAAGAAAGTTCTATCATCATAGAATTATGCTCATGCTTTTCTCTTAATTTCTCAAGTGTGTGAGGTCATGTAGGCAACACATATTCAGTATCCAAGTATTGAGTAACATCATTTCCAATACCTAATAGGTGGAGTCTTATCCTACTTTGCCATGATGCAAAGTTGTCTTTGTTCAACTTGGGCACACCTTGCTTTCTCATATTGTGATATTTTTCTTAGGTATTGAAACCTTCCTTCTAAGCACACAAGCTCTGATACTAATTGTTAGAATAAATGAGAGGGGGATGAATCAGTGGCCTAAAAAATATTCCAATATTAACCCAAAAACTTATTACCACAATTTTAAGCCTCTAGTTATCTTCAGTCCTAAAAGATGAATACCTTCAAATAATCTTATCAAATAACTACTGCTCGAAGTTCATTGTTAAACCTTATTCTTACTGTTTACCGATTAGCAGTCTTTCATTTACCGAAATGCAGTAAATAACTTAGTGTATACTGATCAATCTAGATTAGTTGTGTAATGAAAAACACTAAAGTAATGACTCATACACACATTGACACATGGATTTTTAATGTGGAAACCTTGTTAAGGAAAAAACCACTTGGGACCAGTAACCAAAAAATTTCACTCTTCTGAAGTGAGCTCGGTGAAGAGTCAACCCTGTTAAAGGTTACAAACACATTGTTAGAGGATTTAAATAGAATAGTTTGTCACTTGATATCTGACATCTTTATGTTATCTTTTATGACCAAACCCAGTATAGTTTGTCAATTTCTATGTGACATATCTATGCTATCTTCATGGCCAAACCTTTTGATACTCCTTAGGATGTATCTCAATATATAAAGGATTGTTAAGTCCTGTTCGGTTAAGAGAATTTCTGATCTGATGGTTAAATTGAAACAATAAATGATCTATTCACATATACAACTATACTTTGCATATTTTTAGATCTATTGTATGCTCATAATACATTTCTAATCAATTTATATTTTCAATACCTTTGCTCCACTTCTTTCTTCTCGGTGATGTTGTGCTTCTCTGTTGCTCGGTGTCCGCATAATTAGCTTTGTTCTTCAGCTTGATTGATCAGGTCTGATTAAAGACTTCTTTCTTCATCAGTTTCTCTGTAGCATCTTATTTCTCTATTCACCCCTTAATTCACAATGAATTAGCTTGTCTCTTTATATACACGATTTCACCATTTCTTAGTTTTTGACTTTCTTGTTCTTGGTGTGATCTGTAATTCTAGCCAATCTTGCTTTAAAGCTTTACTTCAGTTTTATCCCATAGATTTCTCTTTGACAACTAGAATAAAAAAACTTTAAATATTTCTCTTATCTCTGGTTTTAACTTGTCGATGAAAACAATATTAACAACCAGTTATCTCCTTCTTTAGCTCTTTCCAGCTAAGTCTTTTGTCATTTTTGAACTTCAGTTCCTTTCAATGTTTAACTCCTTGTTAGCTTCGGTCAACACTTCAGTTCTCCTTAGGCATCTCCGTTGGGGTTGTCTATCCGTTGGGAAACACTGTGAAGTTCTGCTTGTTGATAATGCTTGTGATTCTGCTTGTCGGTAATATTTGCTTGGGTTTCTTACTCAGGTATCACTATGACTTTCCTCTCGGGTTTCTCTATCCGTTGGGATGCACTGCCCGTCGGTGTTTGTAGTCACTTAGTGAATACAGATCTTTTATGCATTACTGAAATCATAACTTTAATGTTTCTGGTTCTCTGAAGTCTTTGACACTTTATATATAACCAATCAGATTATATCAAGTTGACATCAATGAAAATACAATACATTAACTGATTTAATGTCTTGCGTTAACTTTCTGGAGCTTGGTGATCATCAACTTAACATCTTCAAACATTAAATTAGTTATAGTTCATCATCTCTCTGGTAATGTTTTATTGGTCAAATTATGTATGATTTCTAAAGATAATGTTATTCCAAGTCACTGTAAAATTGAATCTCCGTCGAGTTGTTGGAAACAACAGATCTTAAAGGATAAAAGTTTGTCTGCTAAAGCTATCATTGGGATAGATACAGAGTTATTTCTTGAATTTCCTAAAACTTCCTCTTTGACTCCAATGGATAACACCTCGCACCCATTTACGTCTACTACTAATAAGAAACCACTTGTCAAACTAGCTTCTTCTACTTCTACGCATAAACTCACACCTTCACTTGACCGTGTCTCTTTTCCCTAGCATGATGCATCCATTCCTTGTAGCCTTTCCTTTTGTTTCACTACACCCTTGGAAAATTCCCCTCATTATTTGATTGCAAGTAATATTGTGATTTACACCCCTTCTCTTTTTCCTGTTGTAGGCATGACTCCTTCTCCCCATGTTCCTTCTCTTGAAGAACCTTTACAAGGTTGTAATGCTACGGTGGAGGCATTGGGTGATGATGTGACTTTGGTGGATATAGAGGAAAGACAGAATAATGATTCACCATTTATCATTAAACCTGGTGCTCACATTATTGAACAAGTTAATAAGATAGTTAAATCTGAAAATGTCAATTTAACTGAACAAATTATTGATTATATTATTGATACTTTTGACACATCTTTGTCTTGGTTGGAGTATAGGGGAGAGATACCCATATCGATTAATCCATATGATATTATTTCTCCTTATAAGGAGATTAATTTTATGAATGAAAATCCTCACCTTCGTGATATTCTTGTTGAATTGTGCTATTCTCTAGCTTGGAAAGCTAGTCTAGACAAGGCTACTATGGGGGGTTTCCCTATTTTCAAACTTCTCTAACTAAATGTTCTCCCTGTCCATCACCCAAAAAAATTGGTCGTCGATCTAAGGGGGAAAATATACAACAAGAATTAGATGTTGGTATTCAGAAAACTTTGCCTAATTCACTGAATCAGACTAAAAGAAAGAAAAAATTAGGCTAAAAGAAAGAAAAAACCATCTTTAAGCTCTCCTGCAACTAGGGCATCTATGGTAAAAAATAATTTGCAGCCTGAGTATGTTGCTGCTAGCTAATCGGTGGCTAAAAAGACTCAGAAGAAGAGGGGAGAGGCTTCCCCTTTGGCCCAATGATGATTCTTTCATGGAATGAAAGGGGCTTATGGCTCATTCTGAGCAAGTTAGCTTCTTTTAAATTTGATAATTTGTTGCTTCAAGAAACTAAGATGTCTTACCAGCATGCTGTTAAAATTTTTGTTGCATGTCGACTTAATCACTTTTGGTATGTTCCCTCCTCTGGTCATTTGGGGGGTTTATCTATCATATAGAATGATAATGTTGTTTCTTTGCAAATGGTTTTTTAAGGGAATAACTGGATGTTAACTTTAATTACTATCAAGTCTATTAATCTTAAGGTATGGTTGTTTAACATTTATGGACCTAGTGCTACTACATGTAAATCACTTTTGTGGGATCTGCTGGGAAAACTGTTGGTTGTTCTGAGTAATGAGATGGTTATCCTTGGTGGTGATTTTGATGCTATTGCTAATATGGATGAAAAGAAGGGAGGCATTATTCCTCCCCATAAATTCATGCTGGATTTTAATTATTTTATTTTATAGATAAAGTTTTTGGATGTCCTTCCTAAGTTTGGAAAGTTTACATGGACTAATAGATGTTTGGGTTTCTCCCAAATCGTAGAACACCTGGAACATTTTCTACTATCTGATAATTGGTTACATGTGGATAAGGATTATTTTTCCTTATTCCTGCCTTATTCTGGGTCTAATCACTTTCCATTTATTTTCAAATCTCAGACTCGCATTCTCATAGGACTGCTCCTTTCAAATTTGAGCCCATTTGGTTTAGGGACTCTTCATGTCTGAATTTTTTGAAGGCTTGGTAGTTCTAATCCCTTTTATTAAGGGATTGGGGTTATTTCAAATGGTTAAGAGGTTGCAGTTTTTAAAAACCAAAATTAGGGAATGGAATAAAATTCATTTTAAGAACATCATTCATGAGAAATCCCATATTCAATCTAACTTAGAGGAAATTAACAAATTGGTTCTTGATCAAGATATGGATGCCAAAACCTTCCTACGTGAAAAATCCCTTAAATCAGAGTTGGAAGAGATTTTGTTTAGGGAAGAGATCTATTGGGAATAAAAATCTCATGATCTATGGTTGTCGGAAGGGGATAGAAATGTTGGAAAATACAATTGAAACAATTGTTATATTGTCATTGATGTCAAACCTTAATTGGTAAGACAATTGCTATCTTGTAAAGTGCCATATCAATTGATTAATGAAGAAGAATTGAAAAGGAAAGATAACAAGAACACCTGGTGAAATGGTTGAGTTATGTGAAACTACAATGGGTACTTGATGAGATCGCACCTTGACAAGGTAATATATTACTTATCTTAAGTCTAAGTGATGTTTGGATGACTACAAGATTAGTCTTCACCGAGTTACAGAACAGAAGATTAAGAAATATAATTTTAGAATAGATTATGTCGAGTAATGCCAAGTGATGTGAGTGTCAACCGAGTGACAGTATATGCCGAGAAAATTTAGTGTCGACCGAGCATCAGTATGTATCGAGTTTCAGAGAATTACCGAGTTACACAGAGATGACCAAGGGACAGTGCACAATATTGAACGAGTGTCAGTATTATGATAGTTTGAGAGAGATTTGAGATCCCAGTTGACATAGTTGACTTTCTTGGGATATGTGAAGAATATTTAATTTAAATATGATTGTTGTGAAGAATTAAATGAACATTTCATATATGTTTAATCATTTTTATGTATGGATTCAAGAAGGAGTTTTAGGATGTATTTTACAATGTAGATGGAAATGAAATGTGGGAAGGATTTGTTGGATCTGAATTAAACCTAAGATCTATAGTGATGATTAAGTGGCAATAGATAGAGCTACCTAATTAGAGAGGTATAAGATTAACCTTATTGCAGGTTATGTTAAAAAAAGGAGGTGGTGTGAGGTTAATTCAGCTGATTGGAAAAATCTAAGCAGAAGGAAGAGAAGGTTGAAGAGAGCAGTACAGGACTACATAGTGGTGATTGCTTGAAGGATTTCTGAGAAGATCAAAGTGATAGAGATGACAATGAAGGCTAGTCAGTGAATTAGAATTTGAGCTATATTTTTTTTTTTTGATCGGTAAAAGGTTGAAGCCCTAAATTTTATTAATATTTAAATTTAAAAGTCTTTACATAATAACCCCGCTCAATGCAGGCACTGGTAGGAAAGAGCGGGGTCGAGAAAACCTCCAGTCGTGCCCGGGACTATAAGTCCTGAAACTAATACAAATTTCAGTGGGCATACCCACGACTCGATATCAATCGAGATTTGATAGAGCATACATGGTTTCCATGGGCATACCCACTACTCAATTTTTATTGAGGTTTATCAAAAAATAATGATACAGTTTAATTATAGTGAGAAAACGTGGAAACATCTCTTGTTTAATACAATTGGGTTACCAATCATGTGAGAAAACCTGATCCTAAATCTTCAAAAGGAAATTGTATTTGGCGCCAGATTTGACAATATCCTCCTGTAATGATAGACAAAATTCTTTCCTCGGATGGTGAGAATTTTGGATGCCAAGCTTAAAATATAAATATTCACCCCAAATGCTTGTTTGAATTCATAGTTAGGACGTAATAAAATCAATAAAGCATGAATTCCATAATAGAAAATTCTATGATAAAGAAAGAGAATAATACAATTATTCTTAGACTTCAGATTTCTAACATAGGAGCCATATTACCTTATAAACCAGACTAATATATAATCGTTCAAAAATCTAGATATCTTAAAATGACTACAATTAGAAAAAATTAACTAACATACTATTTAGTATTAATATCGCAGCCTTACCATACCTATTAGCATCGAAAAACATATAAATCAAGCCCATTATCCTCTAATGAATTATTCAAAAAACCAAAGACATGATATGCGAGTGCTTAAAGAGAGGAGCGAAGCTCAAATAAAAGGCCAAAACTTAAATGATTAATACCCCTTTACGTTTGATCTCAGGTATCTCTACAAAATGGAAAGGGATATTAATCTTATCATTTTTAGGTATAATCGGTTCCTAAAAACTATCTAATTAAATGGATTAACTTAAATAGAGAGTATCATATTTAGTAATTAGAACTAGCCATAATCCTGATATTTATATTTATTCGTTTAATCATAATTTAATGTCCACTTCTAATGATCTACATCTGGAAATATGTCTAGACTTTACGAAATAGAATTATAGAAATTTAAAATAATAATAATAATAATAATACAAATCTTAGGATCAATTAATGCTATCATAGTAGTGTCAAATAATTATTCATAAAGGTATTATAGAGATGAGCTTCTGCCTTTATTAAGAAATACAATAAAAGGTTGCCCCATCTGCGCCTTTATTTGCAAGAAGATCAGCCTCTTTATTTCCTTCCCTGTAAATATGTTTCACCTATGAAGATGTAAAGCTATTTAACAGTTCTAAAATCTCTTCCAATTTAGAAAAAAGCTTCCAATTTGGAGTTCTCCTAGTCCTGATGGCATTTATAATTATTTGGGAATCACCTTCTATTTCCAAATGTAATATTTTAAGTTGTTTGCATAATTTAAGACCTGCTAAGACTACCTCACATTCAGCAAGGTTATTGGTTGTGGGAGGGATGGCCATAGAAAATTTTGCTATGACCGAACCCTTGTCATCATGCACAATTCCGCCTACGCCTGCTATACCAGGATTGCCTCTGGAGGCCCCATCGAAATTCAGCTTAACCCATCCAACTTTGGGGGGGTTCCATTTACAGGAATTTCTTTCTTCTCTGGTTTTCTTCCCCCTTTGCCGTATAAAGGATGAATAGCTAAATCAGGCCACACTCTTCTTAGGTTATTATCACATTGTTTAAAAGTATTTTCAAAGCTATGCATACTCCTTAGTCTATTGTTAATAATCTCAATAATCAAGGCTTCTATTTTATTGATAATGGTTCTAACATCAGATTTTTTATTATTGAAGATCCTATTGTTGCGCTCTTTCCAAATTTCCCAAACCACTATAGATGGAGCTATGGTCCATATATCCTTGTACAGACTATCCTTGTTAGGGGAAGGCCATGCCTTAAGAAAATCCAAAAGATCATTTGGTTTAGCCGAGGACCAATTCAAACACCTACTTAACCAATTCCAACATTCTTGGGCCAAAGCACATTCAATAAATAAGTGATTAACATTTTCCTCCTTACATTCACACAAGGGACATCTTGTTGGTCCTTCAAAACCCAATTTTTTAATTCTGTCACATGTGAGAATTCTATTTTGGAGAGCTGCCCAAAGAAAGTGTCCTGCTTTAGGGAGACAAACCTTATTCCAACAGAGGTTTAGGGGAATATCTAACGCGTCCATTTTCTGTTTTTCCAAGATAGATTTGTATCCATCTTTAAATTTTTAACTGCCATCATTTGATCCTACCCAGATAAGGTGGTCCGCCCTATTTTTAATAGTTATGGTTCTAATATTAAGTATTTCGTAAAAAAATTTAAGTTCCTCTGGGTCTACTAATGCAGTGTTAGGAAATTTCCAGCAAGAGTTCAATCCTGATTGAACATAGTCCTTGATGAGGGTACCTAAGCTAGCTTTACAAACATTAATAAATCCTTGCGAGAAACCCTCCTTAAGTAAAGGGGGAAACCCTCCCTAGGAATCTTCCCAAAATAAAACCTTGTTACCTAACCTCACATCCCATGTAAGAAGGTTATTAATAATGTTCCTAGAATTATTAATAAAATTCCATATACGTGAGCCTTTCATATGTGATCTTGCTCTGAAGATATTAATAGGATCTGCGTTAGGAATATATTTATTGAGAAGAACCTTGGCCCATTTATTGTCAGGATTACTATACATATTCCAAACTAGTTTGGCGCCTAATGCTGAGTTCTGCCAGAGGAGATTTTTGATGCCTAAACCTCCTTGGGAAATGGGTTTACAAAGCTTGTCCCATTTGATTAAAGCTATTTTCTTATCTTTAGTGGTTCCTTGCCAATAAAAATCTCAAAGTAATTTATCTAATTTGGCCTTGACATTAAGGGGTAGAGGGACAAGGAACATTTGATAAATAGGAATGGCTGTAAGGACTGAATTAATCATGGTTGCACGTCCTACTTTGGTAAGCCATTTCCCTTTCCAGCTGCCCTTTTTATTTTGGATTTTTGAAATCATTTAATCCCAAAGTCTTGAGCTATGTGTTCCCAGATCCAAGGGAATCCCTAAATATTTACAAGGAAACCTCCCTATTTTAAATCCTAAAGAGTCACAGATTTTCTTGGACATATACTCTGATGTATTGATGAAAAAAACCTCAGATTTACTTGGATTGACCTTTTGACCTGATGCCTTGGAATATACTTCTAGAGCATCCTTAAAGGCATCGGCTTCTTTTACAGTACTAGCTCCAGGGAGAATAGTGTCATCAGTGAATTGCTGATGAGTGATATTGGGAATGTTCTTAGTAATTCTAACTCCTGAGATTTTCCCTTCTATTCTGGCCTGAGAAATAGATCTTCCCAGGGCTTCGGCCATAATTACATACAGGAAAGGGGATAATGGATCACCTTGCCTAATGCCCCTAGAAATTTCAAAAAAACCTTCAGGGGATCCATTAATTAGAAGAGAGATCTTAGGAGTAGAAATGCAACTGAAAATTAGATTTGTCCATTGCTTAGAGAAACCAAAGGCTTCAAGGCATTTACATAAGAACCTCCAATCCACTTGATCATAGGATTTTTGAATATCAATTTTAATAAGCATACATGATTCTTTATTATATTGCGATGTATGAATAATTTCTTGAGCTATAATGATACCATCAAGGATTGAACGATTAGGAACAAAACCTATTTGCTCCTCCGAGATAATTTCAGGAAGAAAAATTTTAAGTCTGTTGGCTAGACATTTAGATAAGATTTTATAGATTGTATTACATAGGGAGATTGGTTGGAAATCACCTGGTTCTTGGCTGTCACATTTCTTAGGGATCAGGGAAAAAAAAGTATTGTTAATTTTCGTTAAAAGAGACCCTAAGTTTCTAGTTGCTTCTACAGCCTTCCATATATCCTCTCCCATAAAATGCCAACATCTTTGGAAAAAACCCGCTTGAAAGTCATCTGGCCCAGGGGCTTTTTTTGGATGTAATTGAAATAATGTTGTCTTAACTTCTTCTAAGGAAAATTTACTATTTAGCCATTTATTATTTTCTTCTGATATAAGTTTAGGGATTGAAGGTAAAATCTGATTCTGCGCTTTTGAATCTGAATAATCATAGTTATTCAGGAGTGTTTTAAAATAATTGACTAAATGATCTACTATTTGTCTTGGGTCCTCCAATAGTTCCCCGCTAGTGTTTTTGAGTTTTGAGATTCTATTGATATTTCTGTTATTATTAGTACTATTATGAAAGAATTTTGTATTATTGTCCCCTTCTTTGAGCCACGTTTCTCTAGATTTTTGTCTCCAGAAGATTTCTTCCTTATGTAGAATTTATGCGTACTTAACCATTAAATCTTTTTCTTTATTGTATGATACTTCATTCATCCCTTGTTGTAGAACTATCTCATTTAATATGCCAATTTCTGCCTCAACCTTAATTTTTTCTTCGAATATGTTATTAAATTTTTCTTTATTCCAGTCCAATATCTTATGTTTTAGAATTTTTAATTTGGTTACTAAACAATACATTTTAGAGTCGTCTACCTTAATTTGACTCCACCAATTTTCTAGATGCTGCAAGAAATCCTTGTCTTGAAACCACATGAACTCAAATTTGAATGGGTTTCTGAGTGGTTTAAAGTTTTCATAGATATTTAACCTTACTGGGTAGTGGTCAAACCCTGAGGTGGTGAGAATTTCTGTATTAAAATTACTCAAGTCGCCTTTAATTAGGAATCTATCTAACCGTTCATAAATATGACTAAACCCTGATCTACGATTATTCCAAGTAAACTTCCCATTATCTGTAGGAATATCTTTTAGGTTATTCTCATTCACCCATAGACTGAAGTCCTTTTGAGATTGTGATATATATCTTGATCCTCCAGCTTTTTCATTGATGTCTAAAATCGCATTAAAGTCTCCTCCTATTATGTAAATGTTATGATCATTGTTGTTGAAATGTGCTTGGAGGTCCTGCCATAGTGCCTTTTTATCCGAATATGAGGTTGGACCATAAACGTTGAGGAGTTTAAATTTTAAATTAGTTCTCAGGCTGATTACTGATACTTCTATCCAGTTCTTGAATTTAATGATATTTACTAAGCTAATTCTCCTAGGATCCCAGAGTATTGCTAGCCCACCAGAGGCTCCTTCAGAAGATGAAAATTCTGCCTTCCAGATACCTATTCTACGGCTAAACTTGAGACTTTCCTCTTTATTTAGTTTGGTTTCTTGTATTAATATTATATCAGATTCAAATAATTTTAAATATATTTTAAATAAAGTTTGTTTGTTAGGGGCATTAAGGCCCCTAACATTCCACGTTGTCACCTTCATTGGTCCTTGGGAAGGAACTTCCCCTTCCCTGCATTAATGATATCAAAGAGGTTTGGTTGATTTGTTGCTAGCCCATCCATATTTCTTAATTCATTAATAGACTTCCTGCCTCTTTTTTTCTTGATTTTCAGAGTAATAGGCGATGTGAGTCCATCAATGTTTGCTGCTATACCTAACTGTCTATCATCATTGGTGATTCCCTCAAGACAATTTCTAACATCTTCATCATTTTGGGTTATAATATTATTCAGATTTTCTTTCCTAGCATACAGGGGGTCTTCAAAGTCATTCTGATTCGTATCCATAAATCCTGTATCATCTAGTTGGGATACGCTTGCTATTTTCTTAATTTCTTCTTCTTCATTTATCTGATTATAATTTATTGCTTTAATCTCTTTAATTTTTTTTAATTAACAGTATTTTTTGGTGGTTTAGCTCCTCCTTATCACATATTTCATCTAAGAAAGTATCCATTAATTCATTGGTGACCTTATTACCAAGGGATTCCAAAATCTCCTCTATTTCTTCATCTGTTTTTTGATTATCATCTATAAGTGTTTTATCCTGATCTACTTGACTGTTATTGACTCTAATCGGACTACTAGTGATATTTACTGAGCTGATTCCATGATTAAAGTTCTGATTGCTAAAAGTATTATGAAGATCTGGGGATACAAAAAGGGGTGTCTTGGTCTTAGTAATTGGTGATTCAAGGATCTTATTTACATTTAAAAGACTATTATTTTTTGGAGCAGAAGGAGATTTGAACAGAGTGTTAGCATCTGAAAGAGCAGGGGATATCCTGGCTGGGTTTTTTCTTTTAGGAGAAGTCAAAATAAACCCTCCCTTGTCTTTATTGAAGATCACCTCAAAATCTGATAACTTTTGAATTTGGGGATCATAGAAATCTAGCTTTTTGGGAGCTGGATCATTCTTTTGTCTTACTACAAAGTCTTCCAAAATAATGGGATTGATGATTATAGAGTTTGATTTAAAACATAAGCTCATGGGAGATACCCATTTTTTATGATAATTCATCTTTACAATAATGGTTTTTTCAGATTGATTGTAATCATTATCAACTATTCTCATAAAACCACCAATTTGGTTTCCTATCAACTTGATTGTTTCTATATTAGACATTTCTAGTGGTAAATTTCTTAGAACGATAGCTTTTTCTACTAAAAAATCCTTAATATTTATTGGATTGAACAGGGGTACCCAGTCAAAAATATAAAATTCAGAATTTCTATACTTAGGGCATCCTTCGATTCTAATTTTACTTTTAAGATCTACCTTTTTACAATTAATAAAAATAAAGTTCTCAATCAAGATTGAAATACTTACCTCATATGGAAGCTGAGATTTCAACCATGCTACCACATCTGTGATTGAAGATCCTACTCCAGTCCATCGACAGATCAACCCTGTAGCTGCATAAGAGATTTGGTTCTGTTCTACACATTTTTCATCTAGATCTATTATAATCATATTAGTATTATGAAAAATATTTCCTTTTATTTTACAATTATTACTCTTAAAATTACTATTTCGTCTATGAGGAGGCGTGTATACCTGCTTATATTGACCCTGAAGTGAACTTGTCCCATAATTACCTGTTTTACCTTCCTGTATATGCATTATGTGTGTATATACTTTATCATTCCTTCTTCGATGATGGGGAGTATACATCTTAGGATTGTTCTTAACTGAGATGGCACCCTTAACATGTATATTTCCCAGATTTGGTTGTCTAATATGCTTGATCTAAGAAGCCGATAACTCAACAGAAGAGCCTTTCCCCTTATTGTAGCTTGGAAATTTGGCCGAAGAAGGTGGAAGCCTATTCACATCGGGATGTTGAATACTATCACCATCCTATTGCGAGGGTTTCATAAAGCTTTCTTCTTCAAACCCAAATTTCATTTATGAGGGGGAGAGTAGATGCTTAGCTTACCCAGAGATTCAAAGGAATTTTTCAATACTAAATTATTCTCACAATGTCTTGCTGCAATTGTTGAAAAAGATCTTACATTATTCCTTCGTTGTTTGACCGTTTGCCATCTATCCATACTTTCCTCATAAACCCCCAGGGACAAATGACCTTCCTTCAATCCACCTCCCCCCAACGTAGAATGGGGATTGTAGGGGTTTGGGACCAGATTTGACTAGGATTGGGAAGCCCTAGCCGTCCCGGGGTAAGAATTCCGCCTATTTGCATATCTGGTTTTGGGAAACATATCTATTTGTCGATCCAAAGAATCTACAGTAAAAATGTGTAGACCCGATCTGGTACTAACTCTTTTAGGTTTGTGAAAGGGCTTCGCCTTTGGATTGGGAAGAAGATTAATTCAAGTGAGTCCCTTATTAATAAAAGCAGTACCTCTGGCCACCCTTCTATCATTCTCACCCAAGGGCTCAGATACTTTCTTATCCTTCTTGATTTCATTTAAGCTTTTTTCTTTTTGTCTCCTGATAAATTCCTTCAGATGATCATATGTAGGCCTACCAGCCCTGAGATCTGGTTTTTTACAGTCTTTCGCCTTATGTCTATATAGAAAATAGTTAAAACAGTAGCTTGAGAAGATGGGCTTGGGTATTAGACCTTCACTATCGAGATTTTTGGCACAGCTATCTCTTCCCAATCCAGGGCCGCCGTTCAGCACACCTCCCTGGATATGCTTACTGTTTTCCCGCTGTTGAAATTTATATCCCATGCCTTCTATTTTTTTACCATTTTCATTCATCATTCCTCATATGGAAATTTGCTCTTAAAAACAAGAAGAAACACACTTTTTTCTGGTTTCAGCAGATGGCGATATCAAAGAGAGCCATTCCTGTGCTTTCGGTAGCTGCGGCCCTCATTTTCTCTCAAAAACACACTACTTTCTATGTGTGCGAGCCTCCAGTAAAGCAACAGACCAATTGCATATTATGTTAATATAAGCATGACATAATTTAAGTGATTGATAAAACAATACGAATTTGAGCTATAATTGTATATATATCTGCAAAGTGAATTGTATGTTTCAGATAAAATTTTTATGTTACTTTCTAACCTTTGTATCAGTTGCAAAATCCTTTTAAAAAAGGTTGACCTAACAGTCATATTTTTAAATCCTTTAATCAAGGTGAAATTCTAATGGAATGGTCTAAGCCCTCTAACAAGGATCACTTTTAACAGGGTGATTAAATCCTTTAACCGGGTCATATTTAACAGTGTGTATTGTAACCTTTAATCAGGTCATATTTAACAGTGTGTATTGTAACC
Organism: Thuja plicata; assembly: GCA_018584345.1. Taxonomy (NCBI): domain Eukaryota; kingdom Viridiplantae; phylum Streptophyta; class Pinopsida; order Cupressales; family Cupressaceae; genus Thuja; species Thuja plicata. Next base: position 1,109,335 of record MU226229.1, read on the forward strand.
TTTAACCGGGTTGGCTTTTCACAGAGATCATTCAAAAGAGTGAAAAATTGGTAGCATATTACTGGTGGTTTTTCCCATATTGGGTTTCCACGTTAAATCCTGGTGTCATACTTGTGTGAATGTTATTTGATGTATTGTATTGTTAAGAGTTTTATATTCTACAAGTTGATTACATTAGGACAGTATACTACAAGTTTATATTGTTGATTATATGTTATAGAGACCAAATGGATTACTGAGTGGATCTGAGTTGGTTGAAGTGTTTGAAAGTTCAATTGGTACATCTGGACCTTGGATAAGTGTCTCACCCCCCTCTTAGATATTCTAAATTATTCTAACAAGAAATACCTGTTACTTTCATGCCTCCACTAAGATGCGTCATCTTAGGAATAAAATTGTAAGCATTGATTCTTCAATGGGCCCTATTGAGGATGATGAGGGAGTTGCACAAGAAGTTATTTATTTCTTCAGTAACCTTCTCACTAAGGAAGCCACTATATCACATTATTGCATCCTTGACTCCATTCCAAAGTGTTTCTCTCAAACTAAAAATACAATTTTGATGTTCTATTTTACTCTTGATGAAGTTAAAAATGTGGTATTCTCTATGGCTCCAGACAAGGCTCTAGGGCCTGATGGGTTTAAAATCATGTTTTTTAGAAATGTCGGGACTTCCTTGGGATGGATATTCTAATGGCCTTGAATGAATCTAGGAGGATGTGATATATGCTTAGAGAATTGAATTACACTCGGATTGCTCCCATCCCCAAAGTGAATATTCCCAAGACCTTTGTTGATTTTAGACCTATATCTTTGTGCAATTCATTATACAAAATCATTACAAAGGCTATTTCGAGCAGGATTTCCAATTTGATTCCCTCTATAATTTTGGATGAGAAAGGGGGTTGTGTGCCAGGGTGGGAGACTCCTGAAGGGGAAATTCTTTCTCATGATATTTTTCTTTAAATTTCTTTTGAGAACAAATCTGCACAATGATTTTAAAGTTGAACATGATGAAAGCTTATGATCATGTCAATTGGAACTTTCTCTTTAAGGTTCTTTATAGATTTGGTTTTGATAAACAATGGGTTAAATGGATTAGGTCATGTGTGTCTTCACCCACTTTCTCAGTTATTATCAATGGCTCCTCATGTGGGTCTTTCTCTTCATCTAGGGGTATTAGGTAGGGGGTCCATTATACCCTTTCCTTTTCATCATTATGGATGAGGGCCTCGGTAGGACCATCATGCAGACAATTTTCATGAAAAATTCAATGGAATTACTTTAGACGCTATGACTAATGAGAATTTCTCCAATAATTTGTTTGTTGATGATACTCTTTTGTTTGGTTTACCAACGATGGTCGAATCACGTGTCATCAAAGAAATAGTTGATAAGTATTTTGAATCCTCTGGTCAATTGGTCAATCCAAAAGTCTAAAATTTTATTTATTAATGTGGACCCTTTATTACAACAGAGACACACAATTTTGGAAATTTTCAATTGGGACTTTTCCTTGTAAATATTTAAAATTGCCCTTTTTAATAGGAAATGAGACACATACTTTTTGGGAGAAAGTAATCTCTGCCATATCCAGCATAATATTATCCTAGAAGCATAGGTGGATTACCCTTTTAGGGAATAAATGTAGTTCCAATTTACATAATGTCAGTACTGAACGGGCCTAAGAAATCTCTTTAAGAGCTACAGTCCATATTACGAGAATTTTTGTGGGCTGATAATGTCTCTCTAAAGAAACAATTTCCTCTCCTTGCATGGGATAAGGTTTGTATTCCAAAGTCTATGATGGGTGCTGGAGTTAGAAAGCTATCTCTGCGAAATAGGGCTTTTGGGGCTGGTCTTTTCTGGAAAGTGTATCAGAACCCACACCAAAATTGAGTTAGATGTATGATGGAAGAATATCTTGACTCTCCAATAAGGGAAAAGTTATTTATTTCTATATCTCTTCCTAAGGGATCTCAAATTTGGAATTTTATTAGCTCTTTTCAACAATTATTTCTTCCACACTTGTCCTGGCTAATTCATAATGGTAATAAGACTAGGTTTTGGGAAGATTCTTGGAATGGTGGCCTGCCTCTCATTCAAATTAGGGATTGGGCCCTTTTGGATTTTATGTTAAAAATGACTTGGGGTATTCAAGTCTCAGACTAATTTGTGGCAAACCGTGATATTGCTTCTTTGGGTGTAAGGTGTAAATATTTCTCTATGGTTGTTTCTCCTATGTAACTTATCGGAGAACTAAAAGAAGAGATTAATATAAGATCTATTTTATTTTCCTCTGAGGAATATGAATTAATCTAGACACATGCTCCTTTTGAGAAGTATTCTGTCACATATATATATGCATCATGCTTTCCAGCTGATCTTATGGGTGACTGGCCTACTATACTCCTTTGGGGGCATCATGTCTTCCTAAAGTTGGTGCTTTTGTTTTTCTTATAATTCAACATCGTGTCTTAACTAGAATGAGATTGGATAGGCTTGGAATCATTGTTGTATTTCCATGCACATTGTGGATATTTTATGAAAAAAACATACCATTTATTTCTACATTGTCCTTTTATAATGGAATGTTGGTATTGGTTATTTGGTAGATTGGGATGGTGTATTGTTGTGGGTCTAGATCTATTGTCACATTTTCAATCCTAGCCAATTATTTTCACATCGGTTGCCTTTGCATCATTATGGGAGGTTAGTCCTTCAATATTAATTTGGCGTATTTGGTTAGAGAGGAATGAGAGATTTTTCATAAGAATCCCTCACCCATCTCTGTGGTTATTAATAAGATTGAAAAATTAATCTCTAAGGTTATTAAGACTGCTTTGTTTAAGAAAGTTAATCCTTTTAAATCATTCACTAAATGGGATAGTTTTATTCAAAATACTTGGTCATTTCTTCACTTTATCCAACCACATGGGTCTCAAATATAATTTATAAATCTCAGATAAGAGATAATTTTGTATGGTCTCCGCCTCCCTTTAGGTTTGTAAAATTAAATTTTGATGGGGCCTCAAGGGATAACCCAGGACTTTCTGGGGCGGGTGTTGTAATTCAAGATTCAGATGGCAAGATTGTTAAAGCTACCTATTGGGTCCAATAATGTGGTTGAATTTGAAGATCTCATTCTTGGTCTTTATTTTTCCATTGCCTTGAATTTTGTTAATATTATAATAGAGGGTGATTCCATGATGGTTATTAATTCACTAATGAATAGGTTGTCTGGTTGTTGGAATCTTAAGTATCAACTTGATAAGGCATTATCTTGCTTGGATTCTTTTTAAAACTACGAGATTAAGCATTTATATCAATAATCTAATACAATTGTTGAAGCCCTAGCAAATAAAGCAATTGATGATCACAATAATTTACAAGAGGTTAACGAATTTATCATTTTGTCACTTCTTGCTAGTAAATTGGATTAATGTTTTCCCTATGACTCTGGATCAAGGTCTTAATGATTTGGGTGATTGTTCACTTCTAATATTTGGCATGTCTTTAGTAATTCTAAAAATGGCCTTCTTTCCGAATGCCTCTTCATGATTACAAAGAGAAAATTGCAAATGTTATCTTGATCCTTAATGATATGTATTTTGTTTGGATAACTCCTAATGATACAGTTTTAGCACTTTATGTAGATGTTTTTATACGACATCCCTTACTTCTATGTGGATGATTTTCTCTATAAAGTTTTACTAGTTCATAGTCTATACATGGGCCTTTTTCTTATCATTGGTATTATTGATTATAAATTTCTAGCTAATCCTTTTCTACAAGATTTTTTCGTTGTTGTGGGACTTCCTTTGCATGTAGGGGATACTAACTTCATCACCTGGGAATATATTTGCATTATGCCTTTATTGGACTCACATGGTTCATGATTTTTATTATTGGCTTACATATGGTCTTTTGTTTGTATGGGTTGGGGACTACTGTATGGGTTGGCGAATACTATATGGGTTGATCTGGATCACGGTAAACTGCATGTATCAGATTCAAATTCTGTTATAGGGGGTTGTGTCTATTTTGTAAACAATTATGTATGGGGTGTAAAGCTTTCATGATTTATGTAATAGAAAATCAATTGTACTTGAGCTTAAAGAAAATTTAAATTGTAAAAATTCATTAAATATAACTAGTCAATAAATTTGAAAAATCAATTGAACAATGATTAGATTGTAAACAACCAATATTCTATCAAATACATGATCCAGAATTGTAAAGAAATGATTAATGAAATTAATTATTATTTTTTTATGATGAATCAAACATAATTCACTTTGCAAATAATATATAAATATGTATTAGGTATATTTGTTAAAAGCTTTTTAAAAATATTTTAGATTTAAATTTTCTTTTGAGATATCTTTTATGACATCTCTTATATATTGTTATTTATATAAATGTGGATTGAATGAATAATAGAAAAAAAAAAAAGCTTGCATTTATATTATACAACTACATCATTACAATACATTTCATTAAATATAAGAGAAAAGAGGCTCTACAACTTGGTAGGCGGTCTACATACTCTGCAAGTTGGGTTTGTGTGGCATCTGCTTGGCCCTCTGTACTCAAAGGGTCTTTAATGCTCCCTCAAACTCATTAAAGGATGGGCTTGACTTCAGATGGCTCCATTCCTTCTTCTATAGATGTTTTGAAGGAGACCCATTCTAAACCGTTTCCTCCCAAAATTTCTGGCCAAGAAACCAAATCTTGCAGGCAAGTGTTGGTAGGTTCGGAGATAAACAAAAATGGAGCCAAGTTCCTCAACAAGCACCAAGAAGCTAGGACCAAATCAGATGAAGGACATGGACCAGGAGGTAAGATTTATGTCCCCAAGCAGCTTGTCATTTCTCCCAACCCTAATATGGTCGATTTAATTAAAGAAAAAAGAAGTAAATTGTGTGACTCTACTATTTTCTTGGCTGCTCAAGACATTAGTAAATTACCTTCTCGTGTTTCCATGAGCAACTGGTTGCATACAGTTTGGATTTCTAAATTAGGGTTTAAATTATCGCTCTATAGAATGGTTCAAAAAGGTCTTTTATTGTTATTTTCCATGATCCAATTAGTCAAAAAGTTGTGGTTGATAGATAATTTTGGACCATTGGATCTTGCAAATTTCGTGCCCTAAGTTGGTCAGATATGGAAAATTGTGAAGAAAGTATAGCCCTTTCGTGCCCAAGATGGATCACCATTAAGAAAATTCCGATGTTCCTCTAGAATGTTATCTCAGAAGCACTTGACTCTCTAGGTAGAGTCATCAAACTCGATAAATCCAGTATGCTCCTCCCACATATGGATGCAAGGGTCCAGATTTCTCTCAAGTCGGGTATAGATATACCTAACACCCTGGTATTTGAATTGGAAGGAGAATCATTCACTTGCCTATTGGAATATCTGGGTGGTCTAAATTCATGCTTCATGTGCAAGAGAGATGGTCATAGGAGAAGGAATTTCCCTCTCTTAGCCCCCAGACCTAAACCTCATCCCCCCACTAAAGATGAGATCGTTCTACCCAGTAGGTGACTTCTAGCAATAACCCTCCACCTCCCATTGATGCTCAGACTCTCGACCCTCCTATTCTTCCTAACCCAGATACTATCCCCTACTCTCCCAAGTTTCCTAACCCTAACACTTCCTCCCTTATGCTTTGTTTGTTTCCCTTGGGCTGGATAAAGTTGCCCTTGTTATGCAAGATACTCCAGAATGTCAAGGAAATGGGGATAAGATCCCTCCTACTCCTAAGAATAAAAATAGAAGGCGCTCCAAAAATTTCCAGTAGTTGGCTTTGGACAGGATTAGAAGGGTTGAAGGACCTTTCAAGAGAAGGAGAGGCAATGTTAATGAAAAACTAGTGGACCAACCTTCCCCTCTTGGTGACCCCACCCAAATTAGAATGGATATCAAGGGAGGTCTAGATGGAAGGTCCTCAGAAGAAGGTGATTCTAGGGCCAAGGAGAGTGGTCAAGATGATATGGATACAACAGATGGACATATTTAGATGACTGATATTGATCCTTCTATCAAGATATCACTACATGATTATGACCTAATGGTCATCCCTGCTAACCCCCTAACCCCCCCCCTTACCTATCCTCTATCTGAGCCTTCTGATCTAGCCCTCCCTTTTACCCCTCCTATTTTGGATGGTGTCAATAAGAGGAGTGAGCCTATCCCACAACCTCACAAACAAGGATCTTCCCTCAAAGATTTTTTTAGTGAAAATGGTATCAACAAGAACTGGGCCATAGTACCGTTTGTTGAAAGCCCTTAGGAAGAAGTTCTCAAATATAGAAAAATCAAAAGGAAACCAAGATCTAAAAACTTTCTACCAAGAGAAGACAATCCCATGGTGGAAGGGGACAACTCTGGCCTAAAGGGAGGCAAGAAAAAAGGAGGTAGACTAGTAACAATAAAGAGCCTAGAGATGCACATAATAATAAATTCCCTAAATGCTACTCAAGATTTAGGAATAGTTCTAAATCCTCTGCATGACCTTATGGACCTTAGAATTTCCTCCTATAATGTCAGAGGATTGGAGTCCTTAGACATAAAATATATAGTTTAGATATTCAGAAGAGTAAATAAGGGATTTGATTGCTCGATGCTTCAAGAAATCAAAGCCACTAGTTTTACACTAGATGTCTCTCTAAAATGCATCTAGAGAGATGTTAATTCCCTCTCCACCCCACATAGCATGGGAAAAGGTGGCATCTCTATCCTACTTAGTCCCCTCTGGGATAAACATGTTCTGAACTGGGGCACTTCACCATGCAACAGGGCAGTCTGGATTATCCTTGAATATCATAACAAAAAGTTTGGATTATGTTCAGTATATGCCTCTAATGATTATAGAGAGACAACTGAATTGCGGAAATGACTCTTTCTCCTAAAGGAAATGCCTTGAATTTTGGGAAGTGATTTCAATATGGTAGTTAACACGTAAGACAAGATGGGGGGTAATAAATTTGAGTGGAATGGTTGTGAGCAATTTTTGTGGAACAAGTTTCTAGGTAAACACAAACTCATTGATCCTTTAAGTGGATGCAAAGATTACCACAAGGATATTTGGTTCACATGGTGCAACTTTCAGCAAGCTAGTAAAATGATTTATTCCAGGTTGGACAGATTCTACTACAACCATGAAGGCTTTAAATGTAAGAAATATGAGGCTGGTAGGGCTGTCAAATTTATCCCATATACCCTCTCTAACCACCATCCAATTACTACTAAATTTCTTTCCTCTATATCTACTCCTAAGAGATTCCCTGGGAATGATTCATTCTGTCTAAACATCTCCCTTTTGGATGATCCAGACATTGGGAACATTGTCTTTATGATTAAATGGTTCAATGATTCAATGGCTAATCATACTAGTGATAGAGAAAAATGGGCCCAAAACCGCAAGTTGGAAAAATCTATTCCAAACTACTAGAGGAAAGAGATCACGAGATGCTAGATGGGAAGAAGGTTCACTGTAGGAAGAACTGTCTAGAGAAGAATTTGACCTGCAAAATAACCCATCCTTTGAATTGGTCACTTTAAACTTGGCCAATACTAAGGATGAGCTTAGGAAGATTCAAAATTCCAAGCTTAGAGGCATCAAGATCAGATCCAAAAGTAACTGGGTGGAACATGGTGAAAGAGGCTCAAATTTCTTTTTCAACCTCCTAAAATAGAAAGAGGCCAGAAGTAGAATTGAGGAAATTTGGGTGGAAGAGAGTAAAATTGATGACCAATCATGTATTATCCAAACCTTTAAGGAATACTACCAATCACTTTTTACCTCTGAAAATAGGGGTACAGAGATGGCAGAAGCAAGAACCATAATTAGTCAGGTAGTCCCCAAGAAAGTAAAGGATGAGGACTCAACCCTACTCAGCTTGCCTATCAGAGTAGAAGAAATCAATGATGACATTTCCCAGATGGAACTTGACAAAGCCCCCGGGCCAGATGGATTTCCTATAGAAGTTTACAAAAAAAGTATAGAATGGATTGGCCATGACCTATTAGAGGTTTATAGAGAAGCCTTTTTCCCATGGGACCTTGGGGAATGAAGTTAACAATGGCCTTATTAAACTCATCCCTAAAGAGGGTGATAAATCTTTGATGAAGAACTGGAGACCTATCACTCTCCTTAACACCTCATATAAGATCATAGCCAAGGTTTTGGCTACTAGACTTAAAAATGTTCTCCCCAATATTATTGACTACAACCAAACTAGCTTTGTGAAAGGCAGGTTCATTCTAGAAAATGTGGTGACTTGTTGGGAAGCCATGGAATGGGCGAGAGAATCTAATCAACAGACTTGCATGCTTCTTCTTGACTATATGAGAAGGCTTATGATATTGTACAGTGGGAATTTATTTATATGATGATGACTACACTGGGTATACCTAACAAATTTTTCAATATGGTCTAAACATTAATGAATGGAGCCCTTGCAAAGGTAGAAGTTAATGGTACTAGATCATAAAGTTTTGAGTTGACCAGATCAATATATAAGGCAAGGATGCCCATTAGCCTCTTCCATCTTTGTAATAGTTGTTGAAGCATTTGTTTACATGATCTCAGATAACTCAATTATACTAATATTTAGGGTGTTCAACTTCCTGAAGATAAGGAAATATCCAACATATAGTTTGCAGACAATACAACCTTGCTACTAAATTGGAGGCAGAAAATCTAACCAACTTCATGGACAAAATCAACCTATTCTTCTCAACATCAGGAAGTAGAATCTCAATGGAAAAATCCATTTTTCTAGGTTGGACAGAGGAGCCCCAATTTGGCTTTCTCGATGGAACTTCAGATAGGAAGAACCAGACTTTCAGGTTAAATACCTTGGCATCCCATTTTCCCTTAACACAAACTTAAATACTATGTGGGAATGGTTGAAGAATAAAGTGGAAAAGAAACTAGAAAATTGGGATAACTAGTGCCTCTCCATGGTAGGCAGAGTAAAAGTGTGCCAAAAGATTATGTCTTCCTACTCTATTTATTACTCCTCATCATGTATTTTCTATCAATACCAGTTTACTCACCTCTAGAAAATCATTAGGGATTACTTATGGTTGGATGGCAGAGGTAAGAAAAAAGACCATGATCTTAAATGGGATTGGTGTACTGTAGGCAAGAAATGAGGTGGTCTTGGACTTAAAGACCTCATAATACAATGTATCTCCTTGGATACTAAATGGATCACTAAAGATTTTGAGGGAGATGAGCTACGGAAGGCCCTTATCAGAAGCAATATATTGAGGGGACACCCCAATAAAGGAAGAATTTGGAAAAACCTAACAATGAATGATATTATATTAGGGGAGATTGAGATTAATGTTCAAGGCTCTATTGTTTTCAAATCAATCTAGAAAGCATGGAATTTTGTCAAACACCTTATCATAGATAATAAGATCTTTCATTGTCGTGATAAATTTTGTGGCAATAGGTCTATTTTGTGGAACCCTAAAATCAGAGAGAAGCCTCTTGCACTACTTCAAGGATGTTTAGCTAGGAAGTGGAATGAAAAAGGCATCTCTTACCTGGCTGACATCTTCCAAGATGACCTGCTTGTAGACTGGGATGATATGAAAAGTAGATTTTCCCTCCCCAACTCTCAATTTAGAACCTGCTCTATCAGTAAGTAAGTGTGTGTTGATCTCTTCCTTCATAAAAAGATGTATGTTGACAATGATTTCCACCTCCAGTTTAGGTGGTCCGATGACACCTTGCTTACAAGGTCTAATTCCAAGCAATTGTATGGACTCCTTACCAAATACTACTCCATCTTCCCCCATTTTAATTCCTTTTGGAACCTCAACCTTGAGCCTGAGATATGGTCCAAAATATTTTGCAATCGCTCATCCTCCCTTTCTAAGCCTAAGATTAAATGTTTCATGTGGCGTCTCCTCTTGCATAGGCTATCATTCAGACTTCCAAGTGGTGAACCTAGTCTATGTTCATTATTCTCTCTCCCTGAATCTGTTAGCCATTTTTTCCTTACCTGCCCCTTTGCTCTTGGAATATGGAAGCTATTTGGCTTCCCAATTCATTATGAGGCCTCTATCTTAGAAATCATCTTTGGTCGTATTAGTGGTTTGAAGCAGCCTTTTAATTATTTTTTTGCACTTCTTTCTGCTTTAATTATGTGGAATATATGGATAATGAGAAATGATATTGTTTTTGTTGGTAACTACAGAAACCTTATTGAGTCTGTCAAGAGGCTCATAGACCATAAAATTGTTGTGCAGGTGACAGTGGTAATTAAGGTTAAAAGGAAGAAGCTGGAATACCTCTTCAAACATGGCATGGTCAGATTGGGTTCATGAGAGGTCTCCCATGGATACACCTAGTCAAGAGAATCCCAGGAGCTTGCCCCCTTCAGATTTGCACTCCACAACTTCAAGACAAAAGTTAAAGACCTTAACAAAGATGGCATACTAGTGATCAATGCAGTCCCTATCACTGCTATACCAGGACCAAATTTTCCAGTAGTAGAACCCCTAATCCACCCCTATGAACAACATATTAGAAAAGATGAAGTGCTCAGGTGGATGGAAGGACAACAAGGATGGGTGACATGGGTACCCTACAGGGATGATGACTTCATGTGATATTCCTTTGTTACACTATCTCTTTTTTGCATTATCTTTTTGTATCTTCGTACTTAGACAATGATCTCTGGATCCCTAGTTGTTTATGTTCTATTTTAGATATGGCAGTCAGGTGTAGTTAGATATGTATGTAGGACTGATATAAAATCTACCAAACATGTATGTCTGGATCTCTTTTTGGTATCTGGTATGAGAAAGACACCTGAATGTAACCGCTACTTATGAATTTTCATATATCTTTAATAGAAAAAATATAATACATTTCTTATAAAAAAATTCTTTAATTTTTAAAATATAATTATTAATTCAAAGCAATTAATATTTCTACAAATATCATTAATCTTTACCTTCACCAATTCAATGTGTATGGTAGTTTATATTAGCATGCTTATTATAGGCCTTCGTACACTTTTTATAATTATTTTAAAAATTATTATAATTAATTTTTGATGGAAATATTTTTGGAATATTATATATAATAGCTTTTTCACTTTTTGTAAATAGTGATAATTAATATAATTATTAGTTCTTAAAATATTATATAATCTAAATAAAAAAATGAAGTTATCTTAAATTTTCATAATTGTTTTTTGATATCATCCATCTTAAAAGTCATTTCAATTTTAAAATATAATTTAAAAATTCTTAGTTCTTTTAAAAATTATATTATAGTTGTGGATCATATATCTTTAGGATAACTTTTAGGTATGATATATATCAAATGATTCTTAATTTTTGGATAGCTTTTGAGATAAATAACTTTTCAAAGTTCATTATCAAGAATCATTTGAGATACCATTGGGATAGCTATGATGGTGTTCACTAAAAGATTTGAGATAATTTCCTTCTAGATGAAGATATAAGCAAAAATCATATTGTTGAAATTATAAGTAGGGTATTTCACCTAATTCATATTATTGAAATTATATGTATGGTATTTGGATTAGCATAAATAAGTGGCCTTGCACAAATTACATTGTGGATTTTCAAAAGCTCATTTGCCAAGTAGAAGATAATACCACAAAAGTGGGGACAAAATCCAATTTTAATAGCATGTTTATAGCTATGATCATGATGGGGAAGTCTTTTAGATGGTTCAAATTTCCAACAACAAGTCATGCATTCACCCTAGAGGCAAAATCTCAATCATAATGTATTCTTCCCTTGCACACTAATTTATAATAATTTTCACCATTTTTATATTTATTACTTTGGTGTTGATCAAAAAGTTTTCATTGGAGAGCATGTTTAAAGCGTTTCAACTTGCTGGAAAAGGAAACATGCACAAAAGAAGGGTCAAACTTAAAATCAAACTTTTAATTTATATGTGAGTTGATTTAATGAACAATGAATTTTGATTTTTCCTACTTACGTAAAAACTCTTTTATTTCATGATCAATTTAGTTAGGTATTTTAAAATTGTATTAAAAATGCTATTTTGTACATAAAATATTGCAAATTAAATTAATGTATCTTGTCCATATCAAATTATTCTCTCTAATATATTAAGTTATATATATTTCCTATCGGATAACTCTTGCACCTCATTTTGGTGCAAGCGCTAGTAATAAGGATCTGTTGGCCTCTCTTTGATCTAATTAAAATACAAATTTGGGTCTTTATAATAATCTTTGTTGTAAGAGTTTCTCTATTGATAAGAGCTTCTCTATTGATATTTAGACATAAATATTTTCAAGAGAGGGTAAAAGAGGGAAGTAGAGGTAGAGGTTAAGGAAAGAGATGTATATGTGTTAAGGTGTTAGTATATAATAAAGGAAATTTGTTGTATGGTGGATTAGTAGATAATAGATAACAATGATGGTGTAGTATTTAGGCTCAATAAAAGTTTAGGTTAGTATTTGTGTTAACTTGAATGAAATATTTGGTTTGTTTAAGAATCTACTTTATCACTCTCTTATGATATTTTACACTATGTTTTTATTCATTTTAAATATTATTTGCATAGATAACAACGATGGTGTAGTATTTAGGCTCAATAAAAGTTAAGGTTAGTATTTGTGTTAACTTGAATGAAATATTTGGTTTGTTTAAGAATCTACTTTATCACTCTCTTATGATATTTTACACTGTGTTTTTATTGATTTTAAATATTCATTGCATAAACTTGTATTTTTTTATCTTTAAAAAATATTTTTAAGTTTAAATTTTTTATGATATATTTTTATAATTATTTTCCCTTTAAATTCGATAAGATACATAAGGAAAGCTCCAAATTAAAGCTCACTTGTTTATTAAAAAAAATAAAAATTAAACAACTCAAAAAAGACATTTTCTTGAAAACTTGATATGCAATCAGAATTATTTCTTAACCATGCTCGTACATTAGATCGGGGTAGAAATTATCTCATTCTTGTTGGTATTGTGATGGGAGATTGTTGGATATTGAGGTGCAGTCATAAGAAGTCACTTATTTGGTTTTCATTGATGGAAACTAAGTTAGTACAGTGCAACTAAGTGAGTATAGTCATGATATACTATAGGTGAAATGGTGATACAATCGGTAAGTAGTTAATACTGAAAATTGGCTTTAAGTCCAAAAGATCGATAGTCAACTAAAACATCACTTTCGTGGTTATCATAGTAGAAGTGGAATTATGAGGAGCGGTTATAGATACAACATCAACCTGTTTAGATTGCAATTTGATTCCAACCACAACTGATTTTGTTGAGTGGTGAGATAGTTTTTAGTGTCACAGACATTAAGACAGGTAGAACACTTATTTTCTTGAGTACTAGTCAGTAGATCACAGATCGGTGAGCAGTAAACTATGTATGATCATTTATAATGATACGATGATGTGGAATAAAGGTTATAGATTCAATGTTTTGATATTTATAAGATTAATGCAAACATTTAAGTCATATTTGAGGTGTTGCATTGGAGAAGTCAAAATGTGTTTGACTACTTTGGAGATATAACTTGCAAATCTTATCTTTACCTAACGTGGTCATGATAAATCATTTTATATCAAGATTATCAATTTGACACATGGTTCTTTTGTGGGAAAGTAATTTGAAGATCATTTTAATGTCAGTGGAAGTTATTTATATATAGGAACTGCTCATATTGAAAATTTGTTGTTCAGAGAAGTTGTAAGAGTTGTTGTGGGTAATTAGGGTTTTGTGGTTTCAATTTGAGGTTGCGATTAGAAAGCTATAGACAAAGAGAAGAGAGAAGTTAAAGAGTACATAGAGCTTATTGGATCTGACAAGCAATCAGTGCTACATCCTGTTCACTAATCTTATTGTTCCCTAATAGTTGCAGCAAGAAAAATCCCTTAACCGGGTGAACTCTAACAAGTTCTTTTTATAAATCCTTTAATAGTGTAACTTATTTATTGAGGTTTGAAATCCTCTAGCAAGGTAGATCATAGTTGATCTGATTGTACTCCTAACAGTGCGCTAGTCACTCATAACAAGGTGAACCCTCAAAAAGGGTATTTGTAGCTCCTAACAGGGAAAGCTCATTTACTACAGTATTAGGCTTGTGGGTGTCATCCCCGCTGTGGTTTTTACCCTCTTACAAGGGTTTCCACATGAAAATATATGTGTCATGTGTGATGAATTTTAGGATGCTTGATACTACTTTCTTTTATGTATTTGCATCATTTATTTGCTTTATAGTTTGGAAAGTATTTCAAAATTTACTTAGATCAGTGGTTGAATTTGTTTTCTATATGTTAAAACTAATTCACCCCCTTCTCTCAGTGCCTACTAATTCCAACAATTTCTATTAGAGCATAGGTCCAACAACTTGGTGAAAATATCCACTATCATCGAGGGTTATAGGTATGAGATGCAACTTGAGAATGAAAACAAGATGATCATTGAGCTACAATAAAAGTTGAAGAAGTCACTTGCAAAAAGGAGAGAACTCACTTAGCAATTGAGTGAAAGTCAAGACTACATAGAACAATTGTTTGAAGGAAGTACTTCTAAAGATTTTGAGGAGGCAATTGCAGATCTATTGATTAAGAATAAGGGTCTCAATGAAAAGGTGGGTAATCTGAAAAGAGAGCTTGAAAGTCAGTATATTAGGATGTGTGAAGTCCTTGAGGGAAAATGAAAAGTTGTAGATGCAAAGAAGACTGCAGAAGCTATCAATAAAATTGTTGATGATGCCTCAAAGGAAAAAGATGAATATCTTGTCAAACTGAGATAGGAATTTTCTTTATATCAAAGTCAAATGTAGGATACTATTGTAGAGAATATTCAAGTCATAGCTGAGTGTGAAAGGCTTAGAGAGATGAATGATTCATTGAAGAAATAACTAAAAACTGAGAAAGAAACAAATGAAAGTCGAAGAAATACAATGAAAGCTCTCAAAATATTGATGAACAACTGAAGAGATAAAGAAGAAACAAAGACACAACATTTCTAGGTTATTTAGGAGAAGGAATATTTGAAATCGGAGAGTCCTCTAAATCTGAACCAAAGGAGACATAGAAAGATCAGAAGGTAGATCCAATCAAATCAGGTAAGAAACCTAACAAACCTACTTGTTATAACTGTGGAAAGATTGGTCATACTACAAATGTGTGTAGGATAAAATTGGTGAATAAACCTCACTCTTTTAATGGTTATTGCTATAATTTTCATAAGTATGGTCATACTAAATATGAGTGTAGATCTAGGTCTAGTAGTAGATCAAGTGGTGGTAACTTTGATGGATACTATTTTTCATGCAATAAATATAGACGCAAAGCTAAAGATTGCAGGTCAAGAGTGTATGTAATAGGTCACCTGTCACACTGGTGAATACTATTAGAAGGGAAAGACAATTCAACACTACTTGTTCTATATGTGGTAACTATGGACACCTAGTAGTAAATTACATAATGAGAACTCTGAGAGGTAATGTTGGTCCTTGGAAGTCAACCAGTATGACATGTTTTGTTTTTCATTAGATAGGTCATCTGGCCAGCGACTGTTGGTTTAGGAACCAATTTCCTAATCATTAAGAGGATAGGAAAGGAAAGTAGATTACTAATTTTTATGAATTTAGAAGTAAAATGAAGAAGACATGGGTAAAGAAAGGTGAACTTAATTCTTCTAAGTTGTCTGAGAACTCCATAAATTTAAGAAGTGTGGAAGTTCCATTGGTGAACTAAGAAGATTAATTTCTTAGGGGGAGCACTTAAAGACAAATCCATTACCGATCCCCTAGATTCAAGAGTGGTAAAGATATATATGCACATTATGGTTTAAGTTTCTATGATTTTGTTTTTGAGATTATGTGTAGAATGCATTGAGATTTTATGGTTGATATCTATTTGATAACTGTTATTACTATTGGTTGAGTACCAACTCGTGGATATGTGTTAACAGGTGATATGACACCATTTCTACCGTTGAAGTATGCAACGTATATTTCTCTAATGTTATATAGAGTAAAAGTAACTTCTTTTCACACATTTACTTTCATTTGAGCATTCAAGAGATACCTTGAGCTATTGTGTGCAACGATTACTTTTGTGATTGAGAACTCAAGCTAAATTGATATCTATTTGTCATGAAACTCTAACTAGTGTATTAAAAGTTATTAGTTTAGTTTGTTGCTAGATTTATGTGATTTGCAGTTAATCATAATGTCAAATAGTATTGATACACTAGTTCTGGTGAACATCTATAAGGAGCCTCGACCCCTATTCAAACTGCACCCAAGCAAAGCAGACAAGATTGATATGGTTGGTTCTTTGTCCACTATCCCTCATGCAGTGATGATGATTGAAGATGTTTGGTCTTATATCCATTGCAGAATTGAAGAAATGGGAGCTGAAGCAATCAAAATGGAATACAAAGATATGTGCATCAATAGAGTGTTGAAATATCAGCACAAACGTCTAGAAGAGAAGGGTTTAACTTATGCAGTGTACATTCCCACTGATTTCCATCTCAGTTGGACTCTCTATGTGATAAGAAGAGTGCGTGATCAATTCATATGGCTGGATAGACCACATAAGATTTCAAAGATGTAATGATTCAGAGGGTTATGGGATTTTGAGCATAAGGTTTGGAATGTACATTGATAACAGTGGCAACTCATTTGGTCACTGAACTAACCAAATCCAAACAAGATGGAAGAGAAATGAAAATAAATCATAATGTAGACAAGGAATTTTTTTTTGCATCCATGGTGATAGGTTATATAGTTTACCAGTATATTCGAGTTAACAGTGTGCCTAGTGGTTCTATTCATGCACCTTATCCGATTGTTAAGGATGATTTAACATATGATCTATGTAAGATGATCACAAGCTAGTTCTTAACAAACATGGAAAGGATAAAGAGAGATAATAGACAATCATTCAAGTATTATGCCCTACTGGTATGTATGTTTTTTCTATGTTAAAAAATTCTTCCTGGTAGAGGAAATGTTACATGGTCAAAGGAAAAACCAGTAATTATAAAAATAAGTGAATCCATAAAGGAATTAGGTAATAACTTCAATAATGTCATGTGGGGTAATTTTAAAGATTTCTAGTGTAAGATGCATAAATGAGAAAGGAATCCAGTTAGCATTATAGAAAAGTACAAGAATAATATTTGTTTTCTAGTAGATATCGATTCTTGTATTGTGCAAGTTGTGGAACCTAGGACATATTGGATTCCTCTTATGGGTTATGAAGTTGAGGGTGATTTAGTAACTTTGCATGTTGATTAGTTGTTGTCAAAACCCTTAGCCAAATAAGAAAAAATATTGTGAAATCACGATGAAGAATTTTCCAAAATTCAAAATGAATTGAAGAAATCGGTCATTGAAAGGAAAACAACGAGAATGGTATCTAACCTAGAGCAGAAGTTTAGAAGTAGCGATGCATGAACATCTTGCATTATTGCAACCAAAACTGAAGCTGAGAGAAAATAGATAAAACCAACTGCTAGTGAAGTTAAGTCTCAAGTGGAATCATCAAGGAAGAAAATTCAAATCATTTCTACTCCAAAGAAAACTTACAAGAGGAAGAGAAAATCCATAGAGGTAAAGGATGTTCAGAAGGAAACTGATGAAGAAAGGAAAGAATCGTACAAGGATGATCTGAACTAAAGAAAAGTGGTGAAACAAAGAAGGCCCCTTCCATTTATGATATTGTAAAAGGTATTGTGGATAATGGTAGACTTTGTATTGTTGGCAGAAGATACACTTTGGGGAGTGATGAAGATAAGAAGAAGTTAGAAGATGAAATTCTGTATCATTTTCACAAATTTTGTAGAACACCTTTAGAGATCCATTCTTGCATTTGTGATGAGTTATATCAGTTGATTGATGCTAGATGGAGTGTTTCATTATAGTTGGATAGAGATATTATGGAAAGAGCACTAATTCAAGTGCAACTTGAACTATGTGTTCGAGATGATAAGATAATTATTAATGCTCACAAGCATAAATTCAAATCAAGAGCAGAGAAGCTAGAGTTCTAATTGATGACACACAAGGTGTACATAATGAAACTATTGAGACATGGAAGAAGCTAGTATAGATAAAGGAGGTAGCAGAAAAAGAAGAACAAGTTCAAGTAGAATTCAATGGACCAATGCAGGTAGATGATATATTTTCTGTAGATCAGTTAATTGGGAATGTTGTTCTTGATGTTCCTAACTTGGTGAAGAACATTGGAATATAAAATATCAGTCTATCACAAACAATTGGAGATGATATTTATATTGTAGACATAACAGGAAAAGAGGATTCATGCTCACCATCGTCTATGGAACATACAGAGGAAATAATTTCTAAGAAGGAAGAGGAGAAAGTAGTAGAGAGTAAGCAGGGGGGAGACTCAAAAAAAGATTGAAGAAGAACCCAAGACTAAAAGACAAGTGTAAGGAAGAGACAAAAATTGGAGATCATTGCAAAAGAGGAAGAAGAGGAAGTTGATGAAGAAGAATTATCGACCACACCGGTCAATATATCAAAATTGAAACCTAAGGAATTGATAAAAAATTTAGAACAATTGAGGACAAAGGTTGTACGAGAGATGAGAAAAAAGAAGAAGAAGACAAGAGTATTAAGGCAAGCTAGAGACATTATAGTTGAGTTAGTGACGGGGGTTGAATATAATGAAGTTGATACTCCTATTGATCATATGGATACTCTTATAAAAGAAAGTCTAGATCAAGGCCTAGATTTGTGGTCAACTGCAGTGAAGCTTGCTAAGGAGAACTTAGAGAAGAAGATGATAGGTAAGCTAATGAGAATATTACCATAGATAGGATCAAATTGTCATATTTGATAAAGAAAGTTAAAACTACATTGGCTGAGGCAAGTCAATTTCTTACCAAAGTATCAAGGTATCCTGATTTTGTTCAAGATTTGGAACAAAGCAAAGCTTAAGCATAGAAGGAGTTGGAGAACTTAAGCGGTCAGCTTAATCCATTGTCAAGTTCAGTTACTACTTATAGTATTCAGGTCAAGAAAATTTCACACAAGATCAAGTAGATTCAGAATGAGAAAGAGAATGGAGTGCTCAATCTACTAGAAATTTAATCATCCTTATCCCTTACAGTAGAGGTGATGCAAATGAATTTGAAGAAGGAAAAATACATACTTGTCTTACCTGACATGAGCACTGGTCTAGATAGCATGGAAGAGCTTGATTCTAGTTTTATTGAGAAAAATATTGCTATGGGTTACTTGCAGAAGGTATGGGAAACATTCTTAGATTCAGCATAGATAAACTTCAAGGTGATCTTTGACAGGATGTAAGTAAGTTTTTTTTAAGTGTACATATATTTTAATTTTTGTACCTTTGTCATTGTTTTCAAAAGGAGAGTATATGTATGATTGGTATATGTATGGGGGAGTATATGAATTTATAGAGAGTGTATATATAGGTATTCATAAGTTGAGGATATGATTGCACGAGTGTAAGCAGTTAGCATGTGTTTTCCAGCAATGCCGAAGGGGGAGATTGTTGGTATTGTGTTGGGATATTGCTAGATATTGAGGTGAAGTCATAAGAATTCACTTATTTGGTTGTCATTAATGGAAACCAAGTTAGTACATTGCAACTAAGTGATTACATTCATGATATACTACAGGTGAAGTGGAGATAAAATCGGTAAGCAGGTAATACTGAAAAATTGGCTAAGTCCAAAAGATCAGTAGTCACTGAGAACATCACTTTGGTGGTGATCATGGTAGAAGTGGAATTATGAGGAGAGGTCATAGATATAGCATCAACATATTTAGATTGCAATGTGGTTCCAATCAGAACTCATTTGGTTGAGCGGTGAGATAGTTTTTAGTGTCATAGACATTAAGACAGGTAGAACACTTATGTTCTTGAGTACCAGTCAGTAGATCGCAGATCTATGAGTGGTAAAGTATGTGTGATCATATCTCATGATATGATTATGTGGAATAAAGGTTATACATTCAATGTTTTGATATTTATGACATCGATGCAAATATTTAAGTCAGATTTGAGGAGTTGCATTAGAGAAGTCAAAACACATTTGACTACTATGGAGATATCACTTGAAAATCTTATATTTACCTAACATGGTCATGATAAATCATTTTATTCATCAAGATTATCAATTTGACACATGGTGCTTTCGTGGGAAAGTAATTTGAAGATCATTTTTATGTCAGTGGAAGTTGTTTATATATAGGAATTGCTCATATTGAAAAGTTGTTGTTGAGATAAGTTGTAAGAGTTGTGGGTAATTAGGGTTTTGTGATTTCAATTTGAGGTTGCAATCAGAAAGCTAATAGACATAGAGCAGGGAGAAGTTGCAGAGTACTGAGAACTTACAAGCAATTAGTGCTACATCCAAATCACTAATCGTGTTGTTCCCTAATAGTTGCAACAAGCAAAATCCTTTAACTGGGTGAAATCTAAAAAGTTCTTTTTGTAAATACTTTAATAGGGTAACTTATTTATTTAGGTTTGAAATCCTCTAGTGAGGTAGATCATAGATGATCTGATTGTACTCCTAACAATGTACTAGTCACTCCTAATAGGGTGAACCCTGAAAAAGGGTATTTGTAGCTCCTAAAAAGGAAAACTCATTTACTGCAATATTGGGCTTGTGGTTGTTATCCCCACCATGGTTTTTTTTTCTCTTACAAGGGTTTCCACGTGAAAATATTTGTCTCATGTGTGACAAATTTTTGGATGCTTGATATTACTTTCTTTTATGTCTTTGCATCAATTATACGCTTTATAGTTTGGAAAGCATTTCAACAGTTACCTAGATCAGTGGTTGAATTTGTTTACTATCTATTTGGACTAATTCACCCTACCCCCCCCCCCCCCCCCCCCCCCCCCCCCAAGTACCTATTAATTCCAACAATTCTAAATCCTTTAATATTGGAAAACATTTAAATGTTATGTCAAAGGATGAAATTTTTTGTGTCAATAAACCACACTTAGAATATATTTGTGGCCTCTTCCACTTTGAGAGGCTTCATCTTAGATCACTAGTGGCATTGAAAATGAGGTCACTAAGCAAGAAGAATGGTATGAACAATAACTATCAAACCAAGTTTTTGTTGGAAATATCCATCCATCATGTCCTCGGCAGATAAAAGACTGAAGAAAAAGTGAACCGCCTCCTCACGAATATCATATTATTTCTCTATTTACCATTCCTTTGAATATAAGAAATACAATTTCCAGCCCTATGTTTAAGAGTAGATGTTATCACCTAAATAGAGCACCCCTACTAAGAAAACTTGACCTATTGGTGAACATGGGAAATTTTCCCTAATTGTGGGCTTAGATAGTGGAAGCTAACCTCTAGAGTAAGCTAGTTCTTGTTGGTACCTCACCTAAAACTACCCAGAACTAAGATTTTTGTAGAGGGAAAGGGATAGAAGGCAAACATAAAACTAAAAAACTACTCCTAAAGGTGATGCACAAAATGATATCTATGAAATTTAACAAACTATCAACATACAACAAAACCAATAATAAAAATATTTAATACACAACCCTATAACACAATCCTTGCATAAGCAATTGTAAGAGGAGAAAAACTTCCTCACAATCTGAAAATGATTCACTACAACTTTAAACTTGCAAAGATTGTATATATTTTTTCACAAGGCACCAACATGTGATACACAAACACAGAAAAATAAGAAGGCACAAGCTAAAAATTATAGCCAAAGGTGTTACAAATCTGTAATATCTCTCAAAAATGGGTTACATATGTTGGCATTTGGTGAAGATGATCTGAGTGTTGATCATGGGAATGCATTGGGGTGTTGTTATTTCTGGAAACATGATCTATTAGGAGTATGAGATCATATTTTCCGTCTATGTTGAATGATCAATTGATGAATTGACTAAGTGTTCAGTCAACCAGGTAGAAGACAGTATGCAAGGAATAGTCAACCAGATCTGGTGTTTGAGATCAAGTTAAGATGTGCCATCATACACTTAACATCTATAGAGGCATATACTACTACATCTATGATCACATCAGTTAGTTTGAATATTGGAGGAAGTTATTGATGATTTAAGTGACACTGGCTGAAGAACAGAGGGCAGATAGAGTTTGTTTGGTTAGATCGGCTAACCGATCACTTTAATATTATAAATATTTAATTTATGACTTGTTTGATGTTTTTTTACTCTATTAAGTTGACCAATTCATTTTTGTGTGATCGGATTTGAGTTTTATGTTGGTGGGTAAAACATTTTAGGGAAAAAGGTCAACTTTGATAAAGTTGTTATAAAAGAAGGATGAGATTGAGATTTCTAGGGTGAATGAGGTGATGTTTTTATGGCATGATAAGAGATTGTGACTGTGTGAATATATTGGATTCTTAAGGAGGTGTTTTGATCAGAATTGAAGTGGATGTGTCAGACAGAGAGTGTCATTTCCAGATTAGTTATTCTTGGGTATTTCTCAAGACAAGCCCAAACAAATTTGCAGCTTAAATCCTTTAACAAGGTCACTCCTAGTAGGGTGAGCAGGATATTTAATAGGATCTAAAGCATAAATCCTCTAACAGGGTAACTCTCAAAAGGATTTTTAAATCCTTTAACAAGGTAGTTCTTAATAGGACTTGTATTAGCTCTTAATTGGGCTTAAGATACTCTTAACTAGGTATGTCCTTAACAGGGTGTTTATAATTGCTCCTAATAAGGAAGATTTCTTTGGTGCAGTAGTTAAATTTGTGTATATCATTCAACATGTGGTTTTCTTCCTCTAACAAGGGTTTCCACAAGAAAAATCTTGTGTGTTGAGTCTGCATTGTGTGAATGCTTTACTTATTAAGTTTCCATATTGTATTTTCATTTTCATATTGGGTATTATGGAATCTATAAAAGAAGAGTTTTAGTTTTGTGGTTGCACTGATTCACCCCCNGATTCCCCCCCCCCCCCCCTCTCAATTCCTTTAAATATTAACACCAGAACACTTTACTTCTTCCAATAACTCATAAAAAGATACAAAACAACAAGCCAAAGGGGAAATAACTCCTTTACAAAGAGGCTTCAACTCATACTTATGTCTTTACCATCCAATTGCATTTTAGGGAGCAATAACTCCTGGGTCGGATTTAGTTAATAAGACCTTTTTTGAGCCCCTTAAAGGACTTCAACAAGGTGAAAAAGGTCTACCAAAGTCAATCCCTATCAACTCCATCATAATGAACCTTCATAAATTCACACTTATCCCCCAAAAAATCTCATAAATGTCTCTAAACAACAAGGAGTCATCATAACTACAAGCTTATCCTTGTGAAAACAACATGTCATAACTCTGTACTAATATCTCCCTTTTGAATTTTTAAAGGTGAAAATAAATCTCTTTTGTATCCTAAGTCTCTCCAGGAGAAGGAAAAAAAAGGAAAGAGGGAAATTAATGAGATTCAGATGGGAAGCCCTAATAAAAAGAAACTGAAGGTGGCTAAAAATTCAAATTTTGACAAGAAAAATGTTGCCCAAATCCTTACTGAGGAAAAAGGTATGGATACCAACAAGGAAACAGAGGGGAAGGCTGATGTGAGCACCATGAAGGATGTGGCTGAGTAGAACAAGACTCAGGGTTCTAATGAGGGTGTGTTGGAGTAGTCATCATAAGCAATAGTGATGATGCCCTTAGTGAGAAATCTGGCGACATGGATATTGAAGGCCCCAAAGATAATGTTGATATGGAGATGGGTGTTGGGCATGATAAGGTGGATATTGATGAAGTTAACACAAAAGAGGAGATCTGCCCTAATCCTAATGGGGATTTTAAAGTCTTGGGTGGTGAGGGTGATCCAATTATTGAGTCACCTATTCTTTTCATTCCTAAAAATATTTTTGGGGAGGAGGATACTAATAATGCCACTCTGGGTCTTGGTTTGTCTCAAACTCAGGGGGAAGCGGGGAAGGTGAAGGAGAATACCCATATTCTCATTGATTATGAGGATTCTGCCCAAATGGGAAATCCCTCTTCCCCGGTGATCTCTATGAATGTGGACTCTAATGTCAAGGTAAAATTTGTCAAAGTGGATAATGAGAAAGATGAGGTGCAAGGTCAGAAGGATTTGGATGATCAGATTACTGGGTTTCTCCAGTCTGCTAGAACTCGGTCTGACCTGGACTTTCAGATGACTACCTGGGTTTATTTGGAAATCAAAGACATTAATCTAAGGTATGGTGAGCTGGAGGAGAGGGTAGATAACCTTAGCTTCCTTATTGCTAAAATCAATGCTTTGAGAGCTTACAACAATAGTGACAAGGCTTTGGTGGATGAGAAGGCCCTCTTGGAGAAGTTGGAGAATAAGATTAATGTTTTTGTTAATCTCCATATGCAGACTAACTCTAGTCGCCTCTAAAGATTGGAGGATTCTCTAAACATGATAATGCAGTAGAGTTTTGAGGGGATGAAATTGAAAACTGACAACTTGAGGGCTTTATTGGTGTGCTGGAGGGAAATAAGAACATACCCATTGTGAATGTTGACAATAGTACTGATGTGGCTTCTACTCCTATTGGTCCTAGTTCTAGGACTCGTGCAAGGAAAAAGAAGAAAAAGGATGATTAGCCTAAAGAGCTTGATACTCTTAGAGATTCTATCCAGCAGTTTATTCAGCTGAAGGATGATACTACGGATTTCATGAAGAAGATGGGTTAGGTCCTTTGTTGGTTGTCGCTATTTTTTGTGTGTCGGTTTTTGTCTTTGGTGTTTTTTTCTGGTGTTGTATGTTTGGTCTGTATTCTAGAGGAGTAATTGTGATGGTCATATGTTGTTCCTCCAGTAGTCTCCTTTTGTCTTGTACTTTATCTTTCTATCTTTGAATCTATTGTAAAGGGTTCTGGATTCCCTTCCAAATCTGCTTTTACCTTAATCAAAAACATTTATTAAATGATTCATAATTCATTACTTAATAAATATTATAAATATTCATTAAATGATGAATTATAAACTATCTAATAATTATATTTTATTAATAAAAATGACAATGATTATTAAGTAATTTAGAGTTTTAAGAATTTCTGGATTTGATTGTGTTGTAAATTTTTTGCATCGACGTTTCGAATCACACTCTGTGATCCATCATCAGGATGAGCAAGTAATTTTTTTTTAAAATGATGATTTTGAGGTAAAAGATAAAGTTTGTTATTTTGATCAAATGACTATGAAATTCAATGAAGATCGGACGACAAAGAATGAAACATGTTTTTAACACAACTACTGAGGAAGGTTTAAGTGGCAAAACCAACGATGGAGATTAAGCGGCAAAATCTGAATGATGAAAATTAAATGAGACATGATGTCTATATAAGAGACAAGAGATTCATTCTGAATTATGATGATGATATAGGTGAAGCGCACATGTGAAGTTTATGCATGATTGATCAAACTGGTTAAAGACAAGACCGAGCATTTTTTGTAGACATCGTCAAGCAAACAGAGGAAAGAGCATTATCGAGCAAAAGAAGTATGAAGTATGAGAAGAACTAAAGTGAACAAATTGATAAGAGGTATTATGTAATTAGCATAGATATGATAATCTACAAAATAGAGTTGTATATGAATAATATCATTGTTGTATCAATTTAACCATTGTTACAAATAAATCTCTTAACCGAGTAGGATAGTGAAAGTCTTTATTATGACATTCTAATGAATGTTGAGTGTTTTATTGTTGACCCCATAGTGAATGCATGGTCAAGAGAGAACTGTTAGTTTTAAATCCTCTAACCAGGTCACATTTAATAGTGTGCATTGTAACCTTTAACAGGGTTGGCTCTTCATCGAGCTCACTTCAGAAGAGTGAAAATATTTTGGGTTACCGGTCCCAAGTGGTTTTTCCCTTAGTAGGTTTTCCACATTAAAAATATATGTGTCAATGTGCATGAATGATTGTAGATTGTTATTTTACTTTACACTTTATTTTATTGACCTAGATCGGTAACCACAGTATTAATTTACTGACATTTGGTAAACACTATTGGCTAAAGTTTGAGATACAAAATACATTTCACCAAGTTGAATTATATGTTTGAATTTGTTTTGATATACATATGGAGGAATTTGGGACTGTAGGATAATTGTGAGGAAACTGAGTCTAACTGATTCACCCCCCTCTTAGTTATTCTAACAATACCTAGAATATTTAAAGGATTTACACATTGCAAAATGGGATAATTCTATGGATGAGGAGTACTAGTCCTTGATTATGAATCACATGTGGGATTTGGTTTCTATTTATAAGTGAATAAACATGGTTTAATGTGAGTGGGTGTACTATACCAAGTTGATAGAAAATGGTTCCTTTACATTGTACATAAAACATATTGTTATTAAGTGTTTTTTAGGTTGAAAATATTGAATACTTTGAGACATTTTCCCTTGTAGCCAAGATGGACTCTATTTGTCTTGATGCATTTAGGGATAATCTATTTACTAGATGAATGTGAAGAGTTATTTATTTCATATTGATCTCTAAGAGGAGATCTATATAAGCAACCTGTAGGATCTGTGCAAGAATATTTTCTTGTTTGTAGGCTACAAAATTCTTTGTATAATATTAAAAAATCCTCTCAAGCTTGGTACAAGAAGATAAATAGTTTCTTGCTTGAATTTGGTTTCATAGGTTGTCACACTAATCACATAGTGTATATTCAAAGATATGTAGCTAATTGTTTGATACTATTATTGCACATAGATCATTTAATTCTTAGTAATGTCTCCTCAATGATTTAGGATATACAATACTCATTGGTGGATCACTTTGACATGATAGAGTTACAGTTTTTGCACTCTTTCTTGGTCTACAAGTTCTTTAATCTACCAAGGTTATCTTTGTATATAAGTAGATTTATGTCATTGATCTTCTTTATTATTTTAGCATGGTTGATAGCATGCTAACTCCAATCCTATTTTAGTTAGGTGTCACTTTGACTTCCACTTGCACCGCACCTACCATTGATGTAAATTTTTAGATAATTAGTGGATGGTACTTTATTTTGTACACATACACACATCTTTCTACCACCTTTTTTATTGGACTCGTCTCTCATTATTTTGATGATCCTCATGAGATTTATTAGATGGTATCCAAGTTCATTTTGAGGTATATTCTTCATTAATTTAGATTGGAAAAATGATGTTGACTCGTGGAAGACCACTTTCAAGGTTTTTTCTTTGCTTTGATTTCAATCTAGTTGCATGGTTTTTCAAGAAGCATATTGATATTCCACTATCATCCATCAAGGTTGAGTATTGAGGTGCAATTATTTCCATCTAGGAAGTTTTGTGGCTTTGATAGATTATAATTGAGTATGGTCTCCTAATTGACACTCTTGTTATTATTTGTTGTAATGGCCAATGTGTCATTCACATTGCACACAATCCAATTGATCATCAAAGAATGAAACACATTAAGATACACGTGCCTTTCATTTGATATCTTATCCACGATGACCATCTCTCCTTAGAGTATTTTTCCTACTAAGGTGTAAGTTGTAGACATCTCCACTAAATTTTTTTATTACCTCATTATATTCAATTGTGATTTATGTTTTGGTGAAGGAATTCGTCCCTGGACTCTTCTTGAGTCATCCTTCCTTCACATTTTTACATTTTTTTGGAGAGAAAAATTTTCCCATGACATTTTCTCTCCTTTTTCTTTGCTTGTGAGAGATTTATTTATTTGTACATGGGAACTTCATTAGACCTAGTTGTCAAGATTTTTTTGCTTCTTCATGTATTGGTTGTGTCTCCTTTAGTTTCACTAAAGGGAGAATGTTGGTGTAAACACGGTAATTTATTTAAGTAGTTAGAATTTAAAACAATTCATCCTCACCTTGGTCTTAAGCTTACTTAGATTGCTCTTTCCTTTTTGTCTCAACTCATAGGATTGAGAAACTTATCATAATCTTGTGTGCTTTAGAAATTTTCTCTTACTAATATAGTAAGATTGTTTCTTTTCATTGCATCATTATTATAATTTTTTGAGACAAATAAAATATTTTTATTTTAGCTCTCATTTGTAGATGTTTTTGTCGGTCTTTGTTAATAGATTACTATAATCATGGGTTTATCATTACTCTATAAATGATCATTTTAGCAACTAAGATTTTTCTTTTTTAATTGGTGAAAATATATAATTTTATTAATATAGCGTAATAGAGTTTTTACATTTACATTGCATAGTAAAACCAACTTCCATGTAGAATATCCTTTCTATCACCCTTGTTACAAGATGATACAAAATTTCTCTTCTATGGCAGAAACTGAAGATACTTCTACATACCCCACCCTACATACCACCCTTCCCAGACCATACCACAATCGGGCTTTTAACAACCCATTTCGTTACATTTATAAAACTATAAAATACCATCTTTAATGGTGATTAGTAAGCATTAAACATACACACATTAAAAATAGAAACATATATTTATCAATAAAATAAACTTAAAGGAAAAGGGCATTCAACCTCAAAAGACTGGGTCCTTCCCCTTCTTGTCTGTGACATCCACTACCATTGGGTTGTTAATTTGAGAGCTCAAAGGAAGAAACAAAAGTTCCTTCCATCTTCTTTGAATCTACTTCTATCCATTCCATAACCTCTCGCTCCTACATGTATTCCAACAAGCGCTCCCACCAAATATCCACTTCTGATATATTGTCCTCCCCTGAGCCTTTTGATCTCTAAATTATAAATGGCTTGAAGTCATCCACCCTTGGCTCTATTGCATGCGAGGAATCCTTTTAACCTTGAATTCCCTTCCCTGGAACCACATAATCCATCAATGCATTCAATCCTTCCATCCATTCATCTGCTACACATTCTTGAACCACCCATTTCACCTCTACCTTGGTGCTAAACTCAAAGCCCCAAGCAATAAAAATTGCTACAATATCAACATTAACTCAATATATGTGCTCTATTTTAAGGAATTTCTCTACCAATATGAGATCCAAAATTTGCAAAAATAAAGAATCATGAATTTTAAAAAGATTTGTCAATCTTCTTCTATGATATCTCCCCTATAAAAGCCAATTGTTGCTTGGTTGTTAAAACATTGAAATTCACCTCCATTTTACCGTACCTCCTTCAACTCACATAATTCAATTTTATAGAATACTCTATAGAAATAAAATCCATCATTGTTCCTTTAAAGGTGAGGAGCTTGGAAATAAAAACTCTGAAATAAATGCAAATTGTCCCAAATGTCACATTGTTTTTTGCCTTGCCAAATAATTATGAATTGCTCGCTTCGATATTGCACTCTCACGGGATTTCATCCTCACTAAATCATCAAATATCATCCATGGGTATGAAGGATTATCATTATGAAGAGATGTTTCCGATTTGGAAAATTTATTTTCCACTCCATTACCCGATCTATATACATGTGTAAATTTGAAGTCTTGAAAGGTGCTCAACATTTTACACGTAGATAAAATATATTTATTAATATTCTACGACAATGTGTTTCTCTTCTTTAGATAATTTATAATGACCATCGATTCACCTCCCAAATGGAGCTTTTATTTTCCATTAAGACACCCTCAAATGCTTCTCGTACTTCTGCAATATTCTTTGTCCCATCCTACAATTTTTTGGCCCTGATTGCAATGATATTACTATTGGAATCCCTCGCCACAAAACCTGCTCCAGAGGGACTCAGATTGCCCTTTGAAGCACCATAAAAATTGACTTTGATCCATCCATCCTCTAGGGGATCCCACTTCACATCCTTGTTGATTGTCAGAGAGTGTTAACCCCATTAAGCCTATTAAGGGCAACAACTAAGAGTGTTAAAATCGAATGGTTTTTATTTTTATTTTTTCTGCACATTCAACTTAAAATGTGTCAAATTAATATGTAATCTTGGAGGACTTATACATAGGTTTTTTTTTTATTAATTGAGATTAATTTCCATTTTTTTTGGACAGGGGGATGGGTTCATCATGGATTTTACAATAATCAAGTTTCATACTTACATTATTAGCATAACTTTTGATAAGTATTGGTTTTGAATAGAAAAATGCATAATTTAACAATAATGGTATGGTCCATTAAATAATATGTTATACTATTTTTTAGGATATTATACATAACATAAAGCATATTTAGCTCCCTTACATTGCTTAGAATATCATCTAGTAATTGTATAAAGAATTTGAATTTTTATTTCATAGTGATATTTTCTTGGATGAACACAAATGTATGGATGAGACTAAAACTTATATTTCCCATATTGTGTGGAAACATTGTCATGGTATGATTATTTTATCTGGTTGATATATATTGATTACCTACCTGTGGTGGACGATATTTTAGTTTCTCCTCCTATTTCTGTTATAAAGTTTAATTTAACTTCTTCAAGAGATTATCATAATGCTTTGTAGTAGACCATATTTATTTATAAGATCTATCTTATTGGAAGGTCTACATAATATAAATTTGACACCTATTTGTTGACCTTCATTTTTTTAGATCCTGATGCAAATATCGAGGGAATTTGTCTTTATTAATTTGATGATATATTGAATTGAGTTGCATCATATACCATTTTGGGCTCTCTCTCTCTCTCTCTCTCTCTCTCTCTCTCTCTCTCTCTCTCTCTCNTTTTGCGCTCTCTCTCTCTCTCTCTCTCTCTCTCTCTCTCTCTCTCTCTCTCTCTCTCTCTCTCTCTCTCTCTCTCTCACACACACACACACACACACACACGCACACATGCGCACATGTACATGCACACACACATACACATGCATACACACACACATGCACGCACACGCGCGCACACACACACACACGCGCGCACGCACGCACACACATATACACACGCGTGCATGTGCGCGCACACACACACACACATACATGTTAGTAATAACTAAGAGGGGGGTGAATCAATGGCCTCAAAAATTAATCCTTAAATCAACCCTTAAACTTATAACCACAAATTATACCTCTAGTTATCTTTTGTCCTACAAGATGAATGCCTTGAAATAATTATATCAATTTACTACTTGTCGGATTGCTTTTTAAAACCTTCTTCTATATGTTTACCGATAAGCAGTCAAATATTTACCGAAACATAGTAAATATGTAGAGTATACTGATAAATCCAGAATTGCATATGTGAAATGTAAAATAGTAAAGTAATAAAATATTAACACATAACATATGGATTTTTAACATGGAAACCTTGTTAAGGGAAAAACCACTGGGTCCGGTACCCAAAAGTTTCACTCTTCTGAAGTGAGCTCTGTTAGGAGCCAACCCTGTTAAAGGTTACAAACACATTGTTAGGTGTGACCTTGTTAGAGGATTTAAAAGATAGTTTGTCACCTAGTATCTAGCATCTAATGCTACCATCCTTGATCAAACACCCACTTGGCCTGTCAATAGGTATCGGGCATATCCAATGCTACTTTATATGATCAAAATTTTTGATACTCCTTGGGATGTATCTCAATTGTAGAAGACTGTTAAGTCCTTCTCAGTTAAGAGACTTGATGCTTCAATGGTTAAATTGAAACATTAATGATTTGTTCATACATACAACTTAATTGTAGATTTTTAGATCTATTGTAAGTGCATTACCTCTCTGATCAATATAATCAATTTATACCTTTGCTCCACACTGTTCTTCTTTGTGATGTTGTCTCACTATTCGTCGGTGTCTATAGGATCTAGCTCTTTCCTCAGCTTAATTGATCAAGTCTGAATGAAGACTTTCTTCTCCTTCAGAATCTCTTTAGCATCTTCCCTCTTTTCTCTTCACCCCACACAATTCGTAATGAATTGGGTTTGTCTCTTTATAGACATGATTTACCTTTTCTTGGCTTTCTTGATTCTTGGCATGGTCCACAATTCTCGCTAATTAGATTTAAAGAAAACTCCAATTTTATCTCAAAGATATCTTCTTGCCAACTGGACAAATATGTTAGAATAGTCCCAAAAGATAACTGAGAGGGTGGGGGATGAATTAGTTATCTATAACTTTAATTCTTTTTCTTCTTTAACTTCATAATACAACAAAGTAAATACTCAATCAGATAACACAGTACACAACACATAATTTGATTATGGGGAAACCAAATGGTAAAAACCCCAGTGGGAATTAGCACCCACAATGAACTATACTTGTTTATAGTAATCCCTGTTAGAAGATATTTCAACCCTGTTAGGATTTGTACTTTACAATACAATAAGTATAGTGACCTGGTTAAGGGTCGGACCCTGTTAGGAGTCTTTTACAAATAACCCTGTTAGGGGTGGTGGACTCACTGTCCAAAAGCTCGCTGCTTAATGGTGAAGGCTACAACCTTTTGTATAATAGATATGCACTATATCTGATGATGAACTGTAGATTAGACCTACTATCTTGATCAGTTCTAGTGTATTACAATCTTTCACTTCTTCTTCACATAGACTCTTGATGAATGAACCAACTATGATAATCTTCTCTGTACATCTTTCTTCTCTTTTCTTATCATTCACACTTAGCGTGTCACATTTGAATTGCTATAAGTATCTTCCTCAAAGTATGAGATCATAGGACCTGTAAGACAACTCTTCATAACATCTTTGTCGGCTCTACTAAGCACACAAGCATTATTACAACTGCGCAAGTATAAACTGAATAGATGCGACACTTCACTAAGTTGGCCTGACCAAATTAACTCTAACTTTGCAATCTTCTTGAAACACGTTTGGCACCTTTAGATGAATATCATCAACTCATAATTAATCATGAATATACACATGCATATCTTGAAGATGGGCGCAACTCAAGAAACACATTACATACGTCGGCTCTGAATAGATACTCTTCCAGAACTGTAACTGCCAATAACAGAATTACACAACTTGACTAAAACATCATATCTGAATCTGCATGTATGAACATAACATAATAAACATGTCAACAACATTTATCTAACCATGCAAGTCTTCATGTCATCATTCTGATAAGTACATACATAATTGCTATTGTGTATTATATATTGTCATCAATGACAAACATACAATCAATCAACTGCTCAGAATCAAATCTCCAACAAAATCAACTTTAAATCAATTACTTATCTCTGGCTTTATCTGGATGATTAAAATAATGACAAGTATTCGTTAACTCTATCTTTATCTTCTTGACAGCTAAGCATTTTGTCATTTCTGAACTCTCTATTATGTCGGTCAACACTTCAGTTAGTCATCGGTGATAACTGACTATTCTTTCGGTGTGACTTTAGTTGTCATCGAAATCTCCATCCTTGTCTTTTCCATCGGGCAACACTGTAATTATTTCCGTTGGGATACTCTGTGCTTTGCTCGTCGGGCAACATTATGACTTTGCTCGTTGGTAATGTTGTGCATTTGCTCGTCGGGTAATACTGTGACTTTTCTCTTTTACTCTGACCATCGGTGTGCACTCCGTTGATGTATATAGTCACTTAGTGAATACTTGACTTATATGCATAACTGATAGCATAGCCTTGATTCATTAGTTCTTTGAAGTCTTTGGCAGTATGTCCATGACCATACAGATTATATCAAGTTGACATCAATGACAATACAATACATTAACTGATTTAATGCCTTGCATGACCATCAACTTAACATCTTCAAACATTCAATCAGTTAAATTTCATCAATCTCTCCCTTTGGCATTGATGGAAACACACTACATTATCATACTATACTATTACTAATACAATATGAAATATATAGTTTCATCAAGCTTTCCTAATGTAACTTATTACAAATGTTTGGCTTTCGGTAAGCTCAAATAGCTTTGATTTGATTCTTGTAGCTTTTTGTTTGTCTTCAATCCCTTCACTGGATAGATGTAGAATCTTTATTTCTTTGATGTGATGTATTTTTCTTTTGTGTCAAACTCTCTCCCTTTAATTGTTCTCCTTTCTTGCGATGTCTCTTGTCAACAGTTCTTTCCCTTTGTGTGTACTCTCCCATTCTTGTTACATCTGTCCCTTTGGATACTTTGATGGATATAATCTCTCCCTAAGATGATAATGGATATGATCTCTCCCTTTATCAGTATGATAATGATATATCTCTCTCCCTTTGATAGCAATGCCAAACAAACATCTTTGTTAAATAGATCTTTTATATCCATAATATATTCCTTGAATTTCCCAGTCCATCGATAATAACTCTGGTGCTTGGAGTAGATAAATACCTTGCTATGTATAGATGTATCTTTGAATTCCATCTCTCTGCTTGCATCAACATGAATGATATTATGATAATATGTAGGCTGATGCAACCTTCTAGTCATCTTACTAACCAGCAAACAAGGATCTGACCCCTAGTCTCTTTCTCAAGTACTCAAATTCATCCTTGGGCGGTGGCTTGGTGAAGATATCGACCAATTGTTCCTTTGATTGCACATACTCAAGTATCACCTCCTTTGCTTGAACTTGTTCTATTAAATAATGATACTTGATGGCAGTATGCTTTGTTTTAGTATGCATGACTGGATTCTTGGAAATAGTTATTGCACTTGTATTATCACAGTAGATAATTACTGGTTCAAGAATTCTCATATGCATACCTTCCAGTAACTGTTTGATCCATGCAATATTTGAGCAATTTGCAGAAATAACAACATAATTTGCTTTTGCAGTAGACTGAGAGATGCATCCTTGCTTCTTTCTGATCCATGTGACAAGTCTGTCACCCATAAAGAATGCTCCTCCAGTTGTGCTCTTCTAGTCATCAATATTTCTAACCCAACCAACGTCGGTAAAGACCTTAAGTTTAGATTTTCCTTCTCTTCTATACCATAAGCCATATTCCTCGATATTCTTTAGATATCTTAAAATTCTTTTCACAATAGTCATATGTGATTCCTTGGGACTAGCAGAAAATCTAGCAACTATTCCTACTGCATGTGCAATATCTGATCTAGTATGTACAACATACATGGGTTTTCCAATCATTGATCCATACAAAGTCTGATTTACCTCTGATGACTTGTCTTCCTTTGTCATCTTACATCCAGTTTCCATCGGTGTTCCAACTGGTTTGGACTCTTCCATCTTGAATATTTTCAGTACTTCCTTGATATATTTGGATTGTGTAATGAAAATACCTTCATCTTGTTGCATGATCTGTAGACCAAGAAAGAACTTGATCTCTCCAAACATAGATATCTCAAACTCTTTGCTCATTTCATTTGCAAATGATTTGCATAGCATGTCATTGCCTCCAAATATGATGTCATCAACAAATATATCAGCAATCAAAATGTTAGCATCAATATCTTCCTTCAAATAAAGATTAATGTTTTCACTAGTCCTTACAAATCCAATACTTATAAGATAGGAATGAAGTCTTTAATACCAGGCTCGGGGTGCTTGTTTCAGTCCATACAAGGCTTTTTGTAGTCTACATACCATGTCCCTCTTGTCTGGATCAACAAACCCTTTTGGCTATTCAATGTATACCTCTTCTTCAAGTATTCCATTTAGGAATGCAGATTTGACATCCATTTGATATACCTTGAATCCTTTAAATGCAGCATAAGAAGGTAATATTATTACTCCTTCTAGCCTAGCAACGGGTGCAAAGGTCTCTCCATAGTCAATCCCTTCTTCTTGTGCATACCCCTTGCATACTAGTGTTGCTTTATTTCTGGTGACTTCTCCATTCTCATTCAGTTTATTCCTGAATATCCATTTTGTACCGATGACATTCTTGTCATCTGGTCTTGGTACAAGTGTTCATGTCTTATTTTTCTCTATCTTCTTAATCTCTTCATTCATAGCACTTATCTATTCATCATTATCAAGTGTAGTATTGACAGATTTTGTCTCATAATCACAAAT
Organism: Thuja plicata; assembly: GCA_018584345.1. Lineage (NCBI taxonomy): Eukaryota > Viridiplantae > Streptophyta > Pinopsida > Cupressales > Cupressaceae > Thuja > Thuja plicata. The sequence continues at coordinate 1,145,261 of MU226229.1, forward strand.
AAGACATCTTGTATTTAGAGACTTACTTCTGGTTCTCATGCCAACCTTCTTGTCTCCAGTGATCTGGTTCTATGGATGGTTCTTTTTGACATATATTTCAAGTACATGTTCAGCTCTTTGTCTATCAGCTTGATCATCATTTTGTCCTTCATTTTGTTCTCCATCACTTTGTGCATTTTCTTGAGTAATATCCTGATCGTCGGTATTTGCAGCCTGATGCTCGGGTGCAATGATATGTTTCTCAGGAGCTCTATATTGTTGGTCAGGTAGAGTGTCAGGTTTTTCATTGTAAACAAACCTATTGTAGTCCTCTGGTTCTTTTGTGCTTTCCTTTTCATTCTTCTCTGCAAATTCATCTATCTTTACATTTGCACTTTTAACAATTTTGTTAGAGGCCTTATTTAGAAATTTATAAGCCTTGCTCTTGGTGGAATACCCTAGAAAGATTCCTTCATCATTCTTGGAGTCAAGTTTTCCATTTCTATCATCTTTTAAGATATACATTGACTGCCAAAATTTTTGAAATAACTCACATTGGGTGTGTAACCTTACCAAAGCTCATAAGGTGTCTTTTTGGTGTCTTTCTTCAATTATAATTTATTTAATGTGTAAACAACAATATTGACAGCTTCTCTCTAGAAGATTTGGGTGATGTCTTTCTCTATCATCAGTGTCCTTGCACAATCAACTATGAATCTGTTCCTTCTTTCAACAATTCCATTTTGCTGTGGTGTTCTTGGTGCAGAGACCCGTCTTTTGATTCCATGCTCATTACAAAAGTTAGTGAAATCATCTGAAATAAATTCCCCTCTTCTATCTGATCTTAAGCATTTCAATTCTTTACCACTTTGTTTGTCAACCACAGCTTTGTACCATTTAAACATCTTAAATGCTTCTGATTTATCTTTTAAAAATATGACTGTATCATTCTAGAGTAATCATCAATAAAGAGAATAAAATATCTATCTCCATAATAACTCTTTGTCCTCATAGGTCCACATAAATTAGTATGGACTAATTCTAGAATGGCATCAGATGTATGGGTTTTTCTTTTTAAACTAGACTTTGTCATCTTACCTTTTTTACAATTCTTACACATGATATTGTCGGGCTTGGTCATCGTCGGTAAGCCTCTTACATTTCTCTTTTTGCTAATCTTTATCATGTTATCAAAGTTAACATGACACAATCTTTTGTGCCACAACCATATCTCTTCATTTCTATCCATTAAGCAAGTGGTGTCAGTATCATTCAGATAGAATAAGTTACCTTCTGTCTGCTCAATGGTACCAATCAGATTTCTTAATTTATTGAAGATCTTTGCCTTCTTATTTTTAAATACTACTCTGTGACCTAAATTATTCAACTGAGAAACACTCAATAGATTATAATTCAATCCATTTACCCTATAAGCATTTTCACATTTTATCTAGTTATTCAACATTATGGTTCCTCTACCTTCAACTGGACAAAGTGTGTCATTACTCATTCTTACTGAACCAACTTTATAGTATTCAAAAGTCTCAAAATTTTGCTTGTCACCGGTCATATGGTGAGTGAAGCCACTATCTATGATCCAGACATCATTTTTACTAACTTTAGATATGAGTGTAGTTTCTACATACCTTTCTTCATCATCATTTGAATCATCTTTTACTGCCATAAACACCATCTCGATGTCTTCCTCAGATTTGGTGTCAGTGTCATCATCTTTGCATTTTGATAGGTAACTGGCCTTCTTTCCTTTGTCCTTGTAGTCTTGGGTATCTCTTCTTTCTGATTGTCGATAGCTTCTATAATCACCTCTATCAGACTTCTTTTCAAATGATCTGTCATTACTTCTGTCATCTTTTCTTTTGTTAGGACATCTTGCAACAAAGTGTCCAATCTCTTTACAATTAAAACAAACAAGTGGAAATTTACCTTTGTATTTACCTTTGCCTCTCTACATTCTTCTAGCCATAAGTGCTTCAAATTCATCGAGATCCTCTTCTTCACTTTCACTATCACTATCTTTTCTCACAGTGTGTTTATGACTTGATTTACTTATTCTCAATGAATATTTGAATGCAGACTCTATGTTTGGTAAGACACTATTATCAAAATTGTTCATCTCAAATGAAATCAGTCTTCCAATCAAACTGTCTAGAGTAACATTAATATTTGCTACTGCTATCATTTCTTGAATGGCAGATACTCTAATAGCATAAGTAGGCAGTAATGTTCTTAGAATTTTACATACCACTATATCTTCTTCTAGTACACCTCCAACTCCTTGGATAACATTGACTACCTCTTTGATTCTTGTTTTGTACTATGTGATGTTTTCACCTTCTTTCATTTTGAGATCATCAAACTTTCCTCTAAGGCTTTCTACCTTGGCTCTCAAAAAATTCTTATCACCACCATGTACAATCATCAATTTGTCCCACATCTGCTTTGCAGTCTTGTAGGTTTTGACATCTTCAAACTCAGCATCGGAGAGTGAGGAAACAAGCTCTATCATCATCATATAGTTGTGTTCATGCTTCTCTCTCATTTTTAAACTGTTGGTGCTCCTATGGGCAATACATATTCAGTATCTAAGTATTGAGTAACATCATTTTGAATACCCGATAAGTGGAGTCTTATTCTGCTCTACCATGAAGCAGAATTGTCTTTGTTTAACTTGGACACATCTCATCTGTTCATCTTATGATCTTTAGCTTAGGTCTTGAAACCTTCCTTCTAAGGACACAAGCTCTGATACCAGTTGTTAGTAATAACTGAGATGGGGGGTGAATCAGTGGCCTCAAAAATTAATCCTTAAATCAACCCTTAAAACTTATAACCACAAATTATGCCTCTAGTTATCTTCCGTCCTACAAGATGAATGCCTTGAAATACTTATATCAATTTACTACTTGTCGGATTGCTTTGTAAAACCTTCTTCTGTATGTTTACCGATAAGCAGTCAACTATTTACTAAAACATAGTAAATATGCAGAGTATACTGATAAATCCAGAATTGCATATGTGAAATGTAAAACAATAAAGTATTAAAACATTAACACATAACACATGGATCTTTAACGTGGAAACCCTGTTAAGGGAAAAACCACTGGGACCAATACGCCAAATTTTCACTCTTCTAAAGTGAGCTCTATTAGGAGCCAACCTTGTTTAAGGTTACAAACACACTATTAGGTGTGACCTTGTTAGAGGATTTAAAAGATAGTTTGTCACCTAGTATCTAGCATCTAATGCTACCATCCTTGATCAAACACTCACTTGGCCTATCAATAGGTATCGGGCATATCCAATGCTACTTTATATGATCAAACTTTTTGATACTCCTTGGGATGTATCTCAGTTGTAGAAGACTTTTAAGTCCTGCTCGGTTAAGATACTTGATGCTTCAATGGTTAAACTGAAACATTAATAATTTGTTCATACATATAACTTAATTGCATATTTTCAGATCTATTGTAAGTGCATTACCTCTTTGATCAATATAATCAATTTATACCTTTGCTCCACACTATTCTACTCTGTGATGTTTTCTCACTGTTCGTCAGTGTCTGTAGAATCTATCTCTTTCCTTAGCTTAATTGATCAGGTCTGAATGAAGACTTTCTTCTCCTTCAGAATCTCTTTAGCATCTTCCCTCTTTTCTCTTCACCCCACACAATTCGTAATGAATTGAGTTTGTCTCTTTATATATGTGATTTACCTTTTCTTGGCTTTCTTGATTCTTGGTGTGATCCACAATTCTTGCCAATTAGATTTAAAGCAAACTTCAATTTTATCTGAAAGAGATCTTGTTGCCAACTGGAGAAATCAACTTTAAATCAATTACCTATCTCCGACTTTATCTGTATGATTAAAACAATGATAAGTATCTGTTAAGTTTATCTTTAGCTTTTTGACAACTAAGCATTTTTTCATTTCTGAACTCTCTGTTCTATCGGTCAACACTTTAGTTAGTCATCGGTGATAACTGACTGTTCCATCGGTGTGACTTCATTTGTCATCGGGATCTTTGTCCTTGTCTTTTCCGTCGGGAAACACTGTAATTATTTTTGTCGGGTTACTCTGTGCTTTGATCGTCAGTCAACACTGTGACTTTTATCATCGGTAATGTTGTGCATTTGCTTGTCAGGTAATACAATGACTTTTCTCTTTTACTCTGACCATCGGTGTGCACTCCGTCGGTGTATACAGTCACTTAGTAAATACTTGACTTATATGCATTACTAATAGCATAGCCTTGATTCATTAGTTCTTTGAAGTCTTTGGCAGTATGTCCATGACCATATAGATTATATCAAACTGACATCAATACTAATACAATACATTAACTAATTTAATGCCTTGCATGACCATCAACTTAACATCTTCAAACATTCAATTAGTTACATGTCATCAGTACACACACACACACACACACACACGCGCATATGTACACACACACACATGTAGACACACACACACACACGCATATGTACACACACACACATGTAGACACACACACACACACACACATGTAGACACACACACACACGTGCACATGCACACACACTTTGACACATACATGCGTACATACACACACACACAAATGCATGCACACACACACACACATATACACACAAACATAGACACACGCACACACACACACATGCACATGCACATGTACATGTACACACACACACATACACACACATATGTGCACACACACATGCACACACACACACACATGTATGTGCATGCACACACGCACACACACGCGCGCACGCGCGCGCACTCACACATGCATTTACATACGCACGCACACACACATATGTACGCGCACACGTGCACACACACACACATCATGCTACTCATTTGTCTCACATTTTAGTGGTCATTATTCTTGAATGATGTATGACATAGTCATAGTTGAAGAACATAATTGATAAACAAGAGAAAATTCCAAAACCATACACCTTGATTCCTTTATACATGTCGCTTAGGTGAGATTTCAATAGTTTTAAAGCTTTAGATTTCTTTCTTCTAAAGGGTAGATGCATCTTCTATTTTGGGGGAGCTATTATGATATTTCCATGTGACATTATTGATGACATTAATTTGCCATTAGTACGCAAACAACACTTTCGGTAAGTATACACTGATAGATAGGACAAGAGCAAGCCAAAAATCAGATACAAAGAGATCACTGAAATGACTAAGTACAAAGAGAACCAATGACACAACTTTGTGTGTACACTAAAATTGCAAAGCAGAAACATAAAGAGGAACCTGACAAAGGAACCCAACGTGCAGGATAAAGTGCAAACTGAGAGATAGATAAAGTGAAAACCAAAGAGATAGTTAAAGAGCAAACCGAGAGAACAAAACCGAAAGATAATCAACTGATTTCAGAAGCATAACCGACCGTCAGGAACCGAGAATCAGTTGCAGCCCACAAAAAGTGGATTTGACTTCCATGTCAGATAAAGCAATCTTATTCTATTTATAGAATCTTGATTTATTTTTAAATCCATTTCTTTAGGGAAAATAAACATGATTGTAAGTTCTTTAATCAGTCTAACTGATTTAAAACACATAGACTAGGAGATCAAGGTACAAGTTGTAAACCTGATCTTTGAGTTAACATTATTTTTTGTGAAACTTGATGATGTCAATCCATCTTATAAATAGATGATACAATCATTCATTATAAAAGGATGTGAATATAGAAGAGAGGATGAATGAAGCCTACATGCACATCTATGGATCAGATTGAAAGTTTCAAGAACCAGAACAACAAAAGGTGAATTTGGTTAGCAAGAACCAAGAACAAAGGCTACCAAGAATCAAAGGTATTACTCAATCACATTAGGTGATAATCTTATTCATGTAAACTTAAATGGATCTGTATCAACAATAGGAGATTGTATTTATCAAGTCAAGTTGTAATTTTCTATCATTCTAACAAGTGGAGCAAAGTGTAAAAATCCTTTCAAGGAAGGTGGATTTAATAGTCCAACTACAAATCTCTTAACCGAGTGCACACTCAACAATGTTGCTAAAGCTCTTAACTGAGTAGACTTTAACAGGTCTCCACAGATACTCTTAACCGGGTAGATCATCAAAAGTGATCAAATTGTAAGCCTTAACTGACCCCTTCCAATCTACAGATAGTGAAGATTTTGTGGGTGCCATCCCCACCGCAATTTTTACTTCCTAACAAGAGTTTTCTGCGATATCATATCTTGTATTATGTGTCAATTAATTTCATGAATGTTCACATGTATGTTAAGTTAATGAATTGATATAACTCACATCAAGATAGTATAGATCAGATGAATGGATATACAATTGATTACAAAAGGTTAATTGATTAAAGGATACAAAAGTTTTAGAGGTACTGATTCACCCCTCCCCTCTCAGTACACACTTCCCATTAATTCCAACAATTGGTATCAGAGCTAAGTCTCTTCTTTGGAAAATATTAAAGGCTTAAGAGAAAAGATCATACAATGGAGAAGTACAGACTCGACAAGAATATTGAAAATAAGAATCTAGAAATTCATATGTTCTATGAACAGTATAAAGAAGCTAGAATCAACATGAGACAACTGTTAGATGAAAGAAAGATTATGGCATCTCGCTGTAATGAGACAAATTATCATGAGGAAGAGATACCAGATTTCTTTGAGTCTTCAGGATCAACTACAAGAAAAGCATCATATACATCAGAATAAAGCATCACAAGCCTAATTGAAATCAATCTACATCTGGCTGGACAAGTTAAATCTTTGCAAATCGGTCAAGAGATACAAATGGTAAGGATGATTGATGTCATGAACAATGCTAGACAAGCTGAGCAAGAAAGAACATTAGCCATTGATGATAGAAGAAAGATTACATAAAAGCTACAAGAAAAAGAGTCTAAAATACAAAGACTTACAGAGCATCACCATGAGATAACAAATCAAATTATTTTTATGAGTCAAGAGGCAAATAGAATAAATGTTGAACTCATTGAAAGAATAGAAGCTATCGATGAGCTAAGGGATGAGAATGAAAAGTTCAAACATGAAATAAGAATTCAACAACAACATAATGAAATTATCAAGAAAGCTGAAGAAAGCAATAAAAGAATGGATGATTTTCTTGAAGGACAACGAAGAGTCAACAACAATATCGGTCTAGGTTTTACCAAAAATGGAGAATCATCAAATCAAACTGATCCAAAGAATGTCTAAACAAATTCAAGACCAAGAAAGCTTACATGCAATCACTGTGGAAAGAAAGGTCATACATCAAATGTATGTAGAGGCAAAATGAAAGGTATTTCTAAATCTACATCTTCATTCATAGGATTTTGTTATAAATGTAACAAGAAAGGACATAAAGCATATGAATGTAAGTCTAAGATGAAACAACCAAAGAAGGAAACCTACATGGAAAAATACTGTCCTACTTGCAAAATGAATGGGAACACAACTCTTGAATGCTGGAAAAAGAAAAGGCAAGCATGGAAGCCTAAAGGTCAAGAAACTCCCTATCAACCGAAGAAAGTCGGTAGCCAGTATGTATGAGATTACAACACTTGGACAAATTGTACAGCATGTGGAAGATTTGGTCACATTGCTGCAAACTGTATGAGACAATGGACTAGAAAGTCTAGAGGCTGGACTAACCCCAGAATGGCATGCTTACACTATCATAAAGTTGGTCATCTCAAGAAAGACTACAGAGATCGAATGACAGAAACCAACTCATATCCCAAAGGAAACACCATTGAAGACTGTATGCACCCTAAAATGGTCGCCTAGACTTTGGGCCCCATTTCTCAATTTATCAAATCCCTGAATCAATATTTTCAAATATCAATTATATCAATTTCCTTGATCAAATCATAATCAATTCAATA
>MU226229.1:1163120-1199617 GCA_018584345.1 Thuja plicata
GATATTGGCATTCTTGCCCTTGTTTTCATTGTGAATCTCTCATTGTATGGTTTATTGGCAAGGTCATGAGTTTATAGCTCTAACTGAGAGCAATTTTACAAATCTTGCAACTCCATGCATAGAGAGCTATGGATCGATTTGTGAAGGCTCATTCTTGAGTTTCCTTGCATGTAAGAATCCATAGAAGTGCACTACTTTTGTGTGTACAAAGACATTCAGAGAGAAAGAAACAAAATGTGGAGAAAAGCTTCAAACAATGATGAAGCTGAATCGAGTAATGAAAATGGTGACACCCATCCAATAGATCCGGTGACATCACCACCCCCACCTAAGCAGAACAAGTAAGTATGGAACTGCATTACACCCAAGCTATTATTTTACATAAGTTCCATATTATGTAGATAAAATGCCAAATTAGCATAAGTAAAGATGCATCATGGTATTACTTGTTAAAATCTATGATAACTATGCTATCAGAAATACATACCGAAATCCGTCGATACACACTCAAAGTTGAGACTGCCTACACTTACTGAGAAGTGTCAGTTAAAAGTAAATTTGCTAGTGTAAACCGAGCCTCGTCGGTAACTGAGAAAAGTAAACAAGTGGTTTTCAATACCGAAACCCGTAGATAAAAGAAAAAGGTATAACAACCACCCTGAAATGTCATGTGGTCACTGAAGGAAAGTTTAAGTCTTAACCGACGAACTCCGTCTTCACACACCGAAGAGAGGTGCAAAAAAGAGAGTAAGAAAGCTCATCAGAACCTGAGAAGATATTGAAGATACCGAGCAAGATGAAGCTATAGAGGCAGAAAATGTCAAGGTTAAAGCTCCAGAAACTATTGATGACATTTGTAAATCTATTGCAAATTCAAGATCTATTATAGATTCTAAGATTAGAATATGGCCGAAACTAGATCCAGAAGATCATAACAAAGTTGAAGATGCCATCATAGCAAAAATGTACAAGTTCAAATATGTACTGATTTGATTTGAAAGCAATAATGTATTGAGGGAACTCTTAGATAGACTGTACTCCAGATGGACATTTGCTTTGAAGAGTGAGACAGAAATAAGAGAAAGAGTACTTGTTACTCTCATGCCTTCTGAATCAAAGAAGGAAGAAATAGATGAGATGATGGAGAAACACAAAAAGGAGTTCTCACCAAAGTTGAGAGCCTACAAATTTCTCGAAGGGAAGCTTATAGAGCTTGAGAAAGAGAGCCATAAGAAATGGTGTAAAATTATAAACAGACCTACTAAGGAAGAAAGCCCCAACAAAGACCTACAACAGAAAGATGTTGATAAGGCAACTCAAGAACACATATTAATAAAAGATACAGAAGATGATACATCTGTTGAGTTAGACAAGGAAGAAGAAGACACAACTAACAACAAAAACATGGATGTTGCAGATGCGTCATGGCCTAACACCACAAATGACAACATTGTGGATAACAATATCATTGACATTATCGATGACCCAATAGAGGAAGTTAATAAAGATGAAGATGTCAATATTACAAAGGACACAACTGATGAGCAAGACACAATAGTTGATCCTGCACAGGTGAATATACCAGGCAACATGCCAATATTGATATAATCTATCAATATTCTACAAGAAAAGGACAAGTCACCTGAAAAGGATACTCTCAAGCATGCAGGAGAAGAGGAAAAGAAAGACAACACCGATGATCAAAAGGACATCAGAGACACTCACACAATAACTGATACTGATAAGGTTACAAGAGGAGATTCAAAATAAGCAGATGCAGACACAACATAGAAGGATGCAGAAACAAAGAATGATGAAGCTAAGGAAACTCATGAAGGAGATAAACCTAAAGATGGCACTCTTGAAGAAACTGACAAAGGTGCTACCGACAATGTGAAGGTTAATGTGGAGACGTCTATAGACACCCGACAAGCTGAAACCGATACACAACAACAAAAGGAAGCACAATAGGTAACTTCATCAAGCACAACTAACAAAGTCGAGAAATTGGCAATAGTTTTACATTCAAGTGCTACACAAAAGAAGAAGAAGAAATCTAAGAAGAATAAGTTGGAGGTCACTTTGGATGAAATCATTGAGATACCAAAATGTGACCCAACTACACTTGATTTTGAAGCATTACAAGAATGCAGTGAAATATGCCAAAGGAAGGCATTACAAAAGAAGCTGATGAAACAACATCAAAACTCAATGGTATTGGAAACAACAAGGGAAATATTGCACTAGATCGTACCCAATGTTGATATTGATCAGAACAAGCCAATTCTTGATCAATTAGCCACTCTAACCGAAGCAATAACAATACATAATATTGATGTAGAGAAGACAATTGAAGAGAGAGATGAGCAAAAGTACCAACATAAACTCATTGAAAACATCAGCCAAGAAGTGGCAGACAACAATGTAAAGCTTTCAAAATTCATTATTGAATTAGATCCAATTATAACTGAAGCTATTTCCTTGATTCAACAACTGAGCACATTGGAAAATTTCACTAAAGAGAATAGTGACTGTAATCACCTAAAAATGGTCACCTAAACTCTAGACCCCCAATCTCAACATTTAATCAAGAAACCCTAATCTTGATTATTCTAAGTCCTAAATAAAACAGGCAATTATCAAATTCAAACTAATCTGACCTAAACCCTAGGTCCTAATCGATCATCTTACTTGATTAATTAATTAATTCCTAAAATCACATTACATTGGCAAATATATCTTATGTTAATTATTTAATTGATATTATGATGTATTAATTAAATAAAAATTACAAAATTGTCAATTAAATAAAAAAGGAATTAAATTAATTATAAAAACATAAATGTGCATTCAAAATCAATTAAATTATTAAAAATGCATATGACATCATCAAATTCAGTTGACTGATTATTAAAATGGAAACAATCCAGTTCCACTCAGTTAACTGATTCTCATCTGTTTATCATTTTGGAAACATTTCAATTAACTAAAAACTGAATATGGAAGTTTCCAAAACAAATGATTAGTCAGTTCAGTCAACTGACTCTCTCGACCAATCGAATCACTTGCACATGGATTGTGCTTCTTCAATCGAATCTGAGCCACACTTTTTGTTCGATCTCGACTGTTGATTCGAGAGAGATTTCTATAAAAGAGAAACTCTTTTCCTTCACAAAGGATCCTAACTTTTATCTAATGTTATTATGCTGCATTTTCGTCTTAGCTTTCTTGCATTCTTAGCATTTATTTAATATTTGTTGTTTATTACTTTTAAGCAAATCAATCTAATTTAGAGCACACTTTATTTTGGGTTTAAAACTAAATATCTCATACTCAATTTGGTGCTCTAAAATTGAATCCTAACTAGCTTGGATTAACATCAATATGCATTTGCATTTGCATTTAGATTAATCAGTAGTTTATTCTTAGTATATAGATTTTTAAATCCTTCGTTTAGGTCTTCGGTGTAGTCACTGAGCTTGCAATGACCTGAGAGCAAGCTCATACTCCTACCTTCTAGAAGGCAACAGGTCGACTCTTTCATACATGCAGGATGAATGAATCCATATTCATTCCTGTATGCAACAGAAGTACAATGACCATGTTGAAGTGTATTGCTAAAGTAGAGGTCCACTTTTAGCATGCACATTTCTGACACCCACCGTGGGGCAGAAAAATCAATTTTCTGGCCTCATTATAAACTTTGATTTTTAATTCTATTTTTTGTTCACTTTGAGTCAAATCTGACTCCACCATTGCGTCCAGGTCGTCGTTTCATTTTGAAATGACTATAAACACGCCTACCTTTGGTGAAAATTGAATCTGTCACAATTTTTTTTTTGCAAACAGAGGCCGTACGACCTTCTGCACACAAATCAAGGCGATTGTCATAAATTTTTACACGCAGACTGAAACACAATTTTTTAAAATTTTTTGGTGTCTGGCTATTGTAGCAAAATAATGTGTCTGAATTTCATTAGAAATTAGCTTTGTTTCGTTATCCGCTGAAATCTACGACATACATGGGAGGTCGGGCTAATTACTTCATTGAGTAATATACAGGTTTCCATATATAAATTGTTGTAAAGCCCATCTCATGGCGCATGTGGGATTAAACCCACTGCGCACCACTAGCCTGAATCTCCACCACCCGCTTCTTTATCCACTCCCTGCCGCCTCCCCTCTGCCACTTCTACTCCCCTCCCACCGCGCGACCTCCACTCTTCAACCGCCACTCCACAGCACTGCACTACCCGTTCTCCTTCTGCCACCCCTCTCTCCTGCCTCCCATCCACTTCCCTTCCCCACCACTCCTCCCCGCCTTCCATCAAACCCTCCATTGCTTTCCCCCTGCTCCGCCACTGAGCCTCTGCTCCCTGCGACCACCTAAAACTGCAAGCTTGAAACCGCTTCCACCCAAACCGCCCTCTCCAAACCACTTCTCCCAAACCACCATCTCCAAACCACTTCCCCCAAACTGCCAACTCGAAACTGCTTCCCCCAAACCGCCATCTCCAAACCACTTCCCCCAAACTGCCATCTCCAAACCGCCTCCAAAACTACCATTTCAACCTTCTAAACGGGCAAATGAAGAAGTGACACATGGCACTTGATCATTAGTTCTTTTGCCACGCAAGAATTCGGTGTAGTTGAAATTTGACACTCATTTAGCTGTCATTTTGGAGGTTATTGGATTTTTATGATGGTCACTGGACCGTCAAATTTAACTTCATGGATTGGTGACATCATCGAAGATTTGAATTTTCTTGCCCCTCACCATATGCTATTTTGAAATTGCAGTTTGTTTTCAAACGTTCATATCTTGCTTGTTTTAACTCCAAATTAGGTGCATTTTTTATTTATTTTGGGTAGAAATTCCCAAATATTTCTGGGTTGGAGTTAGTTTTTGGTTTTGGAATCTCAGAGGTATCCTAAATTATAGGTTTTCATGACTATTCCTGTCTAATCCTCATTTTTGTAGCTTCCAAAGCCTCGTACGGGCTCATACGATCACCTTTTTCAGTGCAATTTTTTTTGAAACTGCATGATTTTCTGTGTACTTTCTGAATATGTGATCTATTTTTCTAATTTTCTAATTTTGATAATATGGACTAATTTTTGACTTTGATGTTCATGTGATTATCTTTTGCATACAGCCTAACAGTGGTTTGCAAAACATTATCCAAGAAGACTAAAACACAAAAGTTCACTAAAGAGAATAGTGACAACATAGCAAAGTTAGATACATATCTAGCAAATAGTGCTCAGAGCTTAACCACCGATGGAGACAATGCAATTAAGTTGCATTATGAGAAGATCATTGAGATCAAAAGGTTAAGGCAGGAATTGTGGGAAGCAGAGACACAGTTCAAGGAAGAAGTCACTGAGCTCCAAGCTCAACTCCTACCGAACCTTACACTACTTCAACAATACATCAGTTCAGCACGCCAACTGATAGCAACTCCTGAGATGTCTGTAGTAGACAACATCTATGATATGCACTCCAAGATCACTCTCGAGCACATGGCTCTGGGGAACTTAAATGAACAATGGGAGAAAATGATGGAAGACATGAAGTCTTCACACTCTCACATTTTTGATAAACATAAGGTATAGACCTTTGCCCTTAATATCAAAAAAGGGGGAAAATGATATGTATATGTATATTCATATGGGGAAAATGATATATATTCATATGGAAAATGATATGTATATGTATTTACAAAAGGAAATATATCATATGTACAAATATACCGACATATACATAGGGGGAGTCATTAAATGACTAAGGATTATATATGTTGTATATACTCAACATTTTGTTAGTATTTTGCACATATCAGTTTTTGATACTAATGTCAAAGGGGGAGTTTGATGACATTAATTTGCCATTAGTATGCAAACAACACTTTCGGTAAGCATACACCAAAAGATAGGACAAGAGCAAACCGAAAATCAGATACAAAGAGATCACCAAAATGACTAAGTACAAAGAGAACCGACGACACAACTTTGTGTGTACACCGAAATTGCAAAGAAGAAAGATAAAGAGGACCCCGATAGAGGAACCCGACGTGCAGGATAAAGTGCAAACCAAGAGACAGATAAAGTGCAAACTGAAGAGACAGTTAAAGAGAAAACTGAGAGAACAAAACCGAAACATAGTCAACTGATTTCAGAAGCATAACCGACCGTTAGGAACTGAGAATCAGTTGCATCCCGCAAAAAGTGGATCTGACTTCCATGTCAGATAAAGCAGTCTCATTCTATTTATAGAATCTTGATTTGTTTTTAAATCCATTTCTTTAGGGACAAGAAACATGAATGTAAGTGCTTTAATCAGTCTAACTGATTTAAAACACATAGACTAGGAGATCAAGGTACGAGTTGTAAACCTGATCTTAGAGTTAACATTGTTTTTCGTGAAACTTGATGATGTCAATCCATCTCATAAATAGATGATACAATCATTCATTATAAAAGGATGTGAATACAGAAGAGAGGATGAATGAAGCCTACAAGCACATCTATGGATCAGATTGAAAGTTTCAAGAACCAAAACAACAAAAGGTGAATTTGGTTCGCAAGAACCAAGAACAGAGGCTACCGAGAATCAAAGGTATTACTCAATCACATTAGGTGATAATCTTATTCATGTAAACTTAAATGGATCTATATTAGCAATAGGAGATTGCATTTACCAGGTCAAGTTGTAATTTGCTATCATTCTAACAAGTGGAGCAAAGTGTAAAAATCCTTTCAAGGAAGGTGGATTTAACAGTCCAACTACAAATCTCTTAACCGAGTGCACACTCAACAGTGTTGCTAAAGCTCTTAACCAAGTAGACTTTAACAGGTCTCCACATATACTCTTAACAAGGTAGATCATCAGAAGTGATCAAATTGTAAGCCTTAACCGACCCCTTCCAATCTACAGATAGTGAAGATTTTGTGGGTGCCATCCCCATCGCAGTTTTTACTTCCTAACATGAGTTTTCTGTGATATCATATCTTGTATTATGTGTCAATTACTTTCATGAATGTTTCTATGAATGTTCACATGTATGTTAAGTTAATGAATTGATATAACTCACATCAAGATAGTATAGATCAGATGAATGGATATGCAATTGATTACAAAAGGTTAATTGATTAAAGGATACAAAAGTTTTAGAGGTACTGATTCACCCCTACCCTTTCAGTACACACTTCCCATTAATTCCAACAATTATGCACTGCTCTTCTCTCTTTTCTTTGTGGGGGCACACATTAACTTTATCTAGAGATTTAAGAAAACTCACTTTTTGGGGGAGGGAGTGTTTAACTTCACATAGATCAATTAGGATAGAGTTCCTTCCTACATGTTTTCTCTTATACTATTTCTTGGGTGTACACTTTAAATGTACTTTTCGGGTTATTTCAAATTACCTAACATGGTCTTGTTGCTAGGATTTATTTTTTCTTACCTCAATTACAGTTAATGAGCTATTAGTGTAACATTTTGATTACTTAAGTAAGATATTATAACAGGTTCCACATTCATGTGATTTTTGCTTTTGCCCATATCCTTAGTATATTTGGCATCTTGGATAAGTAATCCCTTAATTTTTTATTTTACGCTTCATCCTCTTCCTTATTAGATTTAGAAACTATAAGGCTGTATATATTCGTAGCTCTCTTTTCTTCTTGCTTGCTATTCATAGCAAGCCATTGTGAAATCTTGCATTTATGTTAGAGACTAAGTCTATGTTGAAATATACACATCTATTTATAATTTATAACAAAAGGTTTCTCCTGTATTCCTGCATTATTTTCTGATCTCCTATATTCGCATAAGCAAGGTGAGAACATACAATGGGTAGTTGTAATTGCAATTACAAAGAAGATAGCCTCAAAGAGAGTTCTAATACTTGTTGTTACGTCCTTGCAATAGCTTAGCCATATACTTGAAATACAAAAAAAATACAAAACAAAGGTTGTAAATGAGAGCACAATGACTAACATTAAATTGAAACAACAGTCACATTATAACACACCACTAGCTTCTTCAACGAGCAATCTCATTTGAGTAATATACAATATAATACAATTCATGGCCAACTCTTCATTCTATTTGAATCCTCTATTTAAAAGAATACTACTCAAGAGGACTATTATTTTCCAAGCACGTGGTATAATATACTTAGCTAAAGAGATGACTAATAAAGTATATGCATTTAATGCTTTTGTTAGTAAAATTTAATACAGAAGTAAATATTTAGGAATAAATAGTTAGGACTTTGGGTCCGGACATCTTGTGTCAAGCCATGCAAAATATATATTCAAAGACTATATACAAGATCAATGAGAACAATTAGAGACCTACAAAATGCCTTAGATCTTTGTGCAATAAAGATATTTTCATAGATATTCTTAATTAAGCATACAAGTAGTACATTGTAGCCCTAGGATGAAATAAATCTAGATATTTCTTGATGATCTAAAACAAACTAAAATGAACTAATTCTACATTTCAAATACAACATAAAGAATCACAAACAAATGTTTTCTCTAATGGTTCAGAAAGGGATGGGGTTAGAATCGTGTCTTGAATTTGGTGGAATAGATACCCCTCAATCTTTGGCTCTTAGCCAAAGAGGTTCAACCTAAAGATTGCCTCCTGTATCAGATAGGTAAAGCGATTTTGTGAATGGAAAATTCTTCATAAAAAAATTGAATTTCAAAAGTGAAAGAATCATTACTACAAATACAAAAGTAATTAAGTGGACTTTACAATAAAAATAATAATTCAAAAAAACAAAAAATCAGAATTGATGCCTAAATAATAATCACTAGAGTGGAATCATAAATCAAAATTGGGGAAAAATACAAAATAGAAAAAGTACATTTGGGATCGTTTAGCCCACCTAACACCGTTTCTATGTTCGCTCTTACATTGGAATCACACTATATAATTGTAACAAGTGCCTGGGCAAGCAGTATTTCAGAATACCAATGGTCAAAAACCAAAGGGCACGTGCAAAGGATGAGCAATTTTAAATTGACTGTGCATTGTAATGGTAATCATGAAAGTTCGTATTTTTAGATTGTTGTTTTTGGAATCACACTTAGCACCTACGTTATTATGACGAGAAACCAAAAGATGTTAAAAATGTGATGAGTTTAAAAAGGAGGAGAATTTTTTTTAAAAAAAAAGTAGGTAAAGCTGTTAAAAATTGAAAATGAGTTGTGCAGCTTTTAATCTTCTCCACAAATTAGGTAATTGGAAGGTGGGAACGGAAAAGCTGAGTTGCCTAGACAATTTTATTCTGATTTAACATTTGTGGGCTTCCTTTGTCCCCATGAAAATATGGATTACCTAAGAATTACTCACCTACTTTACAAGTTCTCCTAGAAGTCATAGATTGTTCCAACTGTGTTTTATTTCAAAATGATATACCGTTGAATTAGTCTAGGGAATGGAGAGATCAAGACCTAGAGTAGGCTGGTCAAATTAGATATGTGATAAGAAAATATTATTTTGGCGTGGGCCAAATAGCTGTGGAAATTTCTTGGCGTTGAAAGGCAAAGCTGTTTATTTTATAGAGCAATAAACTAGAACTTTATTCATCCCACAAAAAATCCAAAAAATCCTCTGCATTCTGTTGGGTGACCCCTGTTTATGATTTGGGTAGGACTGTTTTGATCTTTTTTTTGGTTTAGAACAAATTTTGTAGCAGTTTGAGTAATTGGGCATCTCTATTTTAAGCCCTTTTGGCCTGCAAAATTTAGTTCTGGTGGTCTGATTAACCTGGTGTGCATTTGTTATTTGTATTTGTCTGTCAGGTGAGGGAAAAAAGAACAAATGGGGGATTACAGATCTCGGTCACATGGGGTCGACCCAGGGGCGTCCAAGGGTTACAGCTATAATGGAGGCGGCGGGCAGATTCAGCCTTATTTTACTCAGCAGCAGCCAGGGATTTCTTATGCTTACAGTCAGCCCCCTGCTTATGTGGATGGCTCTGGAGCTTATAACGGCTACAAGACCAGTAGCTACAATAGCGCTGTGGCTAAGAATCAGTCATCTTCTTCCTCTTCCTCCAAGTTCTGGGGAATCAATGATCCTGAAGTGAAGAGGAAAAAAAGGGTGGCTAGCTACAAGGTTTACACCGTGGAGGGCAAGGTTAAGGGTTCCTTTAGAAAGGGGTTTCGCTGGCTCAAGGACAAGTACACCGAAATCGTCTATGGCTGGTGGTAAGGTCAATCCTGTCTGCTAAAAGATAGCTTTGAATGCTAGGCACTGCACCTCATCCCTGCTCCCTTTATTGTTTTTGGGTTTCTTAGATTCATAAGAAATCACTGTGACAGGAGGCCCCCCAGGGAAACAATGGGTGCCTTGTAGATTTTCATTCTGTTGTATCCTAAAATGAAGACTCTGATGTTTATTGGGTCTCAGCTTTTTCAAATGGAAGGATTCTATTTTGAATGTGAATAAATATGTGTTCTTCGTTTGCCTGCTGATTTGGGTGTTATTGCTGTATCTTGGCACCCAAAAATTCAATCCCTTTAACAACATTTTCTTCTCACTTCGTAGACATAGAACGTTGTTGTTAACTTTCAAATTACTTTTGTTCATGACACTGTGTGACATATCTTGGATTTTAGCAGCTTTTTTAATGCAATTGTCTTATATTGCTTGTGGAGAGTGGGTTATACTGTTTTACATGAATCACGTTGCATCGTTAACTGTAGAAGCCTGATAATCCACATATATGTAGCCACTCCCAGCAAAAAGGTATATCCTCTTCTATATACTCAAAATGTCTGTTAGGTTTGGGAATATTCGGTGTCATAACATCTTTTCGTTGTATCCATTCGTCACTTGGTGTTTCTGTTTTGTTAGATAGCTTCTTGAAACACATCTATCAAGTAATTGCGAAGTAATTGCGGCATGTTAACTCCTATTGGCTCAAATGTTAGGTCTGATCACATCCCAAAATGACATTAAGGTGGAATTCTAAGTGATGACTCTGGGCCTTCCATTGTTTGGTTCGTAATAGTAGTTTCTAAATTGTCATCTGAATGTGAATACTCATAAGGAGTGAAACATGAAAGGATCGAAGTATCGGTATCAGTCGGTTCAGATGCTTGTTTGATCTATATTGTGGTATCAGTCGGATCAGATGCTTGTTTGATCTATATTGTTGATTATCAGAACATATAAGATCCATCGTATTTACTCATTAATCATTATTCATGTGGACAAGATAGAAATTTGTAGTAGAACATTGGTAGGCACTATGATACCTAACTTTTATATGTAAACAGTAAGACCAATAAACCACAATTGGGCTCCCCAAAGAGTTGTGAGGCAAACATCTTCTTCACAAGGGAATTTATTACCAAGCCCCACTTTTATTACTTTTTAATGTAGGACAGAAGGAGAAAAAAGTAGCAATAAGGGGTAGATCTATGTAAATCTGGAAACTGCTATCAAATTTCATTGAGGTGGATTGTCTATCATTAGCATTGCAGGTCCCAGATTTGTTTTTTTTTTTTTTTTTTTTGTGTTTGACTGTTACAAAATGATTACAGAATTTGGGTAGTGATGTTTCATATGTTTTACTTGTGTTTGTGTATATTACATGCTATTTATTAATTCAAAATGTTATCTATAAACATCAGAAGCTACTTTATTTAAAGAAAGTATATGAAAAATATATAAAAATGACAAATGTGAAATTTTATTGCTTTTCTTACCACATCATTTTGGATTAGGGAAATATAAAACATTCGCCGGTGAGATAGTTTGAGTCAATTTAGAATGCTCTGGTCATTTTTTCCGTAGAAGTTGTTGTCAGGGAACTAAAAGCAATATGACGAAGTCTGCAAATGCAAGCTTGGTGACTTCTCTCATATTGTATTGCATTTCAAGACGACCTCAGGTATCTTACAAATACAAATTAGAATTAAACCTTTTACAACAATAGTTGTGATTCAGGTTCATGTTAATATTCAAATAAAACATCAAATCTATATTTACTTACACTATGACTTTATAGCTGGTTAGAAATTTTCTATATTTTTAAAAGTAACATTCTGTTTTTAATATAAAAACATTAGCACATTTTGTCTTGCTAGTTTCAGGGATTGTTGCAAGATAAGTTCCTATGGTTTCCCTTTTTATCTTATTTTGTTTATTACGTGTTTTAAATCTCTCATACATTTTTGAGCAAGTTTTTAGATGCAATTATTGAACCACTCTCCTGAAATGTTTTTCATCTAAAAGAAAAGAAATTCTTTATTATTCATTTATTATATAAGATAATGTGGAGAAGCTTGGGTCGATAGTGAATTGTCTACTCAAATAACAATGTATCTTTTTTCTTCCAAACATTTAACAGACACCTGACAATTTCTTTTGGAAACTTATAGGGCCCATTTATTATTTAATTGGAGTAAAAGCATTCAGGAAGAAAAGTTTCATTTATGTTTCGCAGAGCCAGTCAAACATTTCTCCTCTATTTTTTTATGGAAACATATTAATGTAATCAGGAAAAGTGGTATAGGTTGTTCTGATATGTATTGGGCAGGTGGTGGTAGTAGTTCGAATGCATTAACACCTGCTCTAAAATTAATGCATAATATTTGATTCCTATATAAGATGACTATTTTTCTAAGACTTAAAAACTTGTATGCAAAGAAATATGGTAGAAAACTGATGTGATAGTGCAGTAAAAGAGGTTAAGGAGTCTCTCTTAAGGTGGAGCGAGGTTAAAGATTATCTTTGTAGCAAAGAGGTGCATCTCCACCCCTTGGCACCTCTTACTGCCCCCATTTTTGTTTCCTCTTCAGATGTAGTCTTAGTTTTTTAGGGCACTTTAAGTATCTTCGTTTTGTTCTCCTGCATTTCCCTGTTAACTCCCTTTGAGGGGACTTAGAAGAACCCAGGGAGTTATTTATGTTTACTTAATAACTAGATTTGGCATTGACCCAATCTTTTCAGTGTCAGTTAGTCTTTTGTTAAGTGATGCTGTAAGGAAGAGTGTTGAAGCATAGCTGTGGCCGGTGGTGGTTAAAACTTACCACATTTTGTATTTGCAGTGCTTGGCCTCCAGAGCACACACTGCTTTTGTGCCATTTGTGGAATATTATTATATTTATAATGAAATTGAATTTGTAACCATCATGGTGTGCTTCAT
This sequence comes from Thuja plicata, assembly GCA_018584345.1. Taxonomy (NCBI): domain Eukaryota; kingdom Viridiplantae; phylum Streptophyta; class Pinopsida; order Cupressales; family Cupressaceae; genus Thuja; species Thuja plicata. Next base: position 1,176,302 of record MU226229.1, read on the forward strand.
GATTTTGCTGTATCTTCTTATATGTTCCTGTTTTTCCTTTCTCTTTTGTGTTCATTAAGTTATTTCTTTTTAATATTAGCTATCTGTACTTAACTCATCTTAAAGCTTATTGGCAGTTTTAACATGAACTTATACTGTGCTGTACTACTTGGTGAACCGATACAATATAAATGGCTCTTGTCTATGACAAATAATTGTCACAAAGAAATCAAGATAAGTTAAGGACACCAGCAGGGAAGTTCTTCCTTTATCTTGCCATATCATTGCCTTATCTTGCTTAGTAAGCCATGCAAGCTTCTTTGTTGACTTACAACATCTGTAGTTTGATTTTTTTTAGACAATTAACAAGACAACCTCAATTATACATCTCTGAAGGGAGGTTTGACCTGTGCACTGATTGACAAATTTGTAAACTACATCATTCTGGATTATTGTTTCACAGGCATTGTTAATTTTTTATTGTTTCACAGGGATTGTTAATTACTTGTGAAAGAATTTCTGGATTATTAGTGTTTAATAGATAGATCACACCCCTGTTCATTTCCTTCATAAACTGCGTCTTAATATGTTTCAAGTGTCCTTTGTGGAAGCAATTGTCTATAAAATGACTGCATTTGCCAATCTGGTCCTTTGTCAAGACCATTGTCAAATCTTTTAGTTGAACTTGATGTCTATTCTTTATCTAGAACTTTCACTTTCTTTTAGCAGACCTTGAACTTGACGAGGGCATATTATTTAAGGGGTGTTATTATTATAATCGAGTGCTACATATTCTGCCAAATGCAATCCATCTTCTAATCTGAACATTATTTTTGTCAAGCTACTTACATGAAGTTTTCTGAGCAAGCATTTCAAGGCTATAGGTTAATTATTATTTCATTTATATTGAAATATAAGTTAATTCTTTTATAAGCTCACCCAGAAATAAAAGGTTATACACCAAGGTATAAAATTCACATTATCATGGTCAAGTGTAGTGGAAAATGACTGCATTTGCCAATCTGGTCCTTTGTCAAGTCCATTGTCAAATCTTTTAGTTGAACTTGATGTCAATTCTTTATCTAGAACTTTCACTTTCTTTTAACAGACCTTGAACTTGACGAGGGCATATTATTTAAGGGGTTTTATTATTATAATTGAGTGCTACATATTCTGTCAAATGCAATCCAGCTTCTAATCTGAACATTTTTTTTGTCAAGCTACTTACATGAAGTTTTCTAGCAAGCATTTCAAGGCTATAGGTTAATTATTATTTCATTTATTGAAATATAAGTTAATTCTTTTATAAGCTCACCCAGAAATAAAAGGTTATACACCAAGGTATAAGATTCACATTATCATGGTCAAGTGTAGTGGAGATTCCAGTCTAATGGCCATATTTGGTTGTAAAAGATTCCTTGATCTGGTTGGCATTATATGATACTGGAGTATTTGACAGCTTAGTTTGGAATTAATGGACTTGTCCTTGGGCATGGTAATGAGAAATACTATCCTGCTAATAGAAGCAACATTTGATTGTGATTTTTGGCTGTTATGCTCTGTAAGTGCAAAAATCGTTAAGCTTAGATGAATTTTACCAGCAGTGACTTGTCGCAGAATTATTGCCTAGGAAAATTTGTATTTTTTTAACTTACAATCATGCACAAAGGACATCTTATGTCAGTGCATAAAACTTCAGAACATGGACCTGGTTTGCAAATTTGCCTCCAAACAGAACTGACCTGGTTTACAAACTCTCATGCAAAACGTAAGAGCCATCTTCCACTTTCAAATTTCATAGCAGCTAGAAGTCAGACCTTGAAGCATTCAATTGGGATAGGTTTTACAGTGTTTGCCTATAGTAATTCTTATTACAATGTGATATTTTGGTTCCAATATCTGCTAAATTTGGATTAGTTTGATAAAAGTCCCAGCAGGAGGTGTTGGAGGGAGCAAGGACTTTATATAATAGATTGGTTTCGAAAGTGTCGTGTATAAATAATGATAGAAGTTGGCGGAATTTATAGTATTGAATTGTCTACAGTGTTTTTGGTATAACAACTTGTTTTATGGATGCTGCTTCCAAAGTTGCCAGAGCCCTGTGCATCTGTGTTTTGTCAGGTTAAAGTGATATTAAAAGGAACTATCAAGAGGGCAAAGGGGACATATAACAAGTTGATTGTCATAAATGGTTTCATTTTAGGTAAAGGTAAGTCCAGGGTCATGTATTCATAAAACAAGTTATGTTTAGAACATAACTTGCTAGCCTTGGTGAAATGAGGCCAAAATCTGGGGAAGTAAAGTCAGTTATTTGCTTAAAATGAGCTGATGAAGATTTTATGGACCTTGATAAACCTTGTTGCAGCTGTGCTTGTCATCGATCAGATGTAAAGTATTGAAAGTGGATAGAATGGAAGAGAGAAGTAAAAGAATGTTCCAAATAAATTGAGCGAAATATGGGAAGGAGTTGATGCATTGTTAATGGGGTTCGGAGGCTAGGACATAATTGGCATTAGGAAGATGATTATGCTTGAACTCATTTTGAATATAAAATCATCATCATCCATATCTTTGGCCTTGTGAATTCCTTAAGCATAGGCTTTCACAGAATCCTTTGTGGATACTTGGAAATTGATCATATGCTTGAACAAGAGACTATTTGCTACTTTCTGTATTAACTAAAACAAGACAGCCTACATTTGGTCCATCAAGGTTGAGCTCATTGAAAGTTTATTGGGACAGCAAACTGCTTTGTTGGTTGCCACAAAGGTTGGGCATGTGCATGAAAAAGATTCTTCATTTCTCATGTGTTGCCAAATTGATCTTCAATTATAAGCGAGTGTAATTGCCATCGTGTTGGAGAAAAGATTTTAAAGTGATTGTTGGTTGGGGAGTATTTGAGTCTGCAGGAACTCATTTGTTTTATAACCAATTACATCTAGAATTGTGGGTTGGGACAGTGGAGTGAAGGAGCTTTACACTCTTAAAAACTTGTTCAATTGAACAGGTATTATTTTGCTGTCTCTTCATGTTTTCTATTTTGGTAGAGGAACATATTTGCAATTCATATATTCCATACAGCTTGAGCATGACTGTTCTAAATGAAAGAATGGTTAACAGACTTGTTAGTAGCAGAAGACAAATAGGACGTCAAGTGGGCCCATTCTATCCTGTTGACAATATATTGAGTTGAGAGTTTGTTGTATAACATCATCCAAAGAAAAACTTGAATTTAGATCTTAATTTCCATTGCCCTATCTGTGTTTGTTGGTATGATATGGTTCTATTATAACTATGAAGATTTTTTAACTTAACAATTGTGTGACTTTGCTTCTACATAGAATTTATTTGGGTGGGATAAATTGTAGATTCCCCAATTCCATCTGTAATTTGCTCAATACAGGTTCATGAGAAGTCCAAAGAATTCCACATTTCATTCTCATACTCAAGGTATGGATCAACTTTGATTAGATTGTTCTCAATTGAAGACTGTCTACTAGTGAAGGCTATGGAGTAAGACCAGTATGTGGATCTCTGTTGACATTCTGACTTTCTACGGTTAGTTTTCTAACTACCAACCATATAAGCAGCAGCTCTTTTGTAAATGCTTCACAAAGATGAACCATTATGACCCATGTGCAAATTTTAGAGTGGTTTATGACATCTAGATTCTAGTCTGTATGACTGTGTTAGGGTAGTGTTAGTTAACAGATTTGTCTTTTATAAAATCAGCTTTAAAATGACTCCCGAATGCCCAAACTAAGAAGACAAATATCTGCGACCAACAGTTGGGTTGCTTGGCAATTGAAATACATAAGCGCCCTCTGAATTATTCTGGGTACAGCTCCCCATGTGAGATCTTCAATGAATTCACAAGACTAATTACAGAGATGCTTTTAACCCGAAAGCAAGAAAGGCACACAAACATCTACCCATAAACACGGAATAGATGCGAAAGAGAACAAACACTAAAACAACAGATAAATGGCACAAAGACCATTTGTCAAGACTTTACATTGCAGAAAAAAAAATGCAAGAAAGGAGGCATATCATTCTCTCCAAACGCACGCATAACTAAGGTTCAAAGACTAGATGATAATCATGCATGTAATTAAATACGACAGAGTTACATTCAGAGAAAACCAAAATAACTCAGATTAATATCGATCAAGAGACAAGCATCTAAAATCAAAGTTTTGGTATACTAATGTTTCCCCTCTCTGAACATACAACAAGACAACACAGATTTGGCTATCTTTGTGTACAAATCACTATTTGGAAATATCTCTTTGTCCCTTGCATTACAAACACAAATAGAAAAACCTCTGCCCACAGCACAAAGTCTCCAGCCAAAGGTGGAATCTCGAAACCTCTTGTCTATCCAGCTTCTCACAATAAATAATCACGGAGAGATGTTCAGTTTTGGTAACCGGATCTTGAATTTTTGTCCTTCCCGTTTACCTATCTCATTATGATGTTTTATAATGTTATCATAAACATTATTGCATAATGAGAAAATGTGATGCTAAAGTTTAATATTGAGAGCTGTACCTTAGCCTCCATAGTTATCCCAAAGCCTTTAATAGGCCGCCACCTGTTGCAAAGGTTTCTGACATATTGATATATGATATAAATTAGTTTTGAAATAATCTTTTACAAATTTACACATGGGTTCTTGGACAGGTGGCATTTGCTGATGATGAAGAGTTGTCATCATTTCATGACAGTCATTGACAATTTCGATAGTAGTTCACTCAGACATCCATAACTTTCGATCCTTAAAGAATTTGGATTTTTTTTTTGGAGAGGATTTAGATATATAGGATTGATAAAACATATCCGAAAATCAGCTTGATCCAACGGTTGGATTAAAAGTTATGCCCCCCGAAACATGACTGTATTCAGCGAATTCGTGGTTGCTGGTTGCTGGTTGCATTAAAAACTATGAACATTCTTCTTGTCCATACTTGCATTTTGATTTGCTCTTAAGAGCCAATTTGAATCAATTCTAGATATATTTGAAAATCTTCTAAAGTGATAGAACTTTATAGTATTTCTCATGCAAAAATTGGTTAATCATCAGCCCGACTGTGCATGGTATTATTGATGCTCTACATATGGAGTTGTATCTGGAGTCCATGAATTCACCAACTTTCCAAAAAGAATGCTGTAATATGGATGTGGAGACTATTGTGGATACCTTTCTTGCATTAAAGAGTGACCATCTATCAAATTTCATTCCCTTTTTTCAGCAGCAGTCAACTATGTCATCCCACTTTTATAATGATAAAAATGTTAATGATTTGGAAAGATCATTCTTGCACATTGGAGGGCCCTTGATAACTTGCTAGCCTTGGTGAAATGAGGCCAAAATCTGGGGAAGTAAAGTCAGTTATTTGCTTAAAATGAGCTGATGAAGATTTTATGGACCTTGATAAACATTGTTGCAGCTGTGCTTGTCATTGATCAGATGTAAAGTATTGAAAGTGGATAGAATGGAAGAGAGAAGTAAAAGAATGTTTAAAAAAAAAAGAGCGAAATATGGAAAGGAGTTGATGCATTGTTAATGGAGGCTAGGACATAATTGGCATTAAGAAGATGATTATGCTTGAACTCATTTTGAATATAAAATCATCATCATCTATATCTTTGGCCTTGTGAATTCCTTAAGCATAAGCTTTCACAAATTTCTTTGTGGATGCTTGGAAATTGATCATAAAAAGAGACTATTTGCTACTTTCTGTATTAACTAAAACAAGACAGCCTAACATTTGGCCCATCAAGGTTGAGCTCAATGAAAGTTTATTAGGACAGCAAACTGCTTTGTTGGTTGCCACAAAGGTTGGGCATGCACATGAAAAAGATTCTTCATTTCTCACGTGTTGCCAAATTGATCTTCAATTATAAGCGAGTGTAATTGCCATCGTGTTGGAGAAAAGATTTAAAGTGATTGTTGGTTGGGGAGTATTCTCATTTGTTTTTATAACCAATTACATCTAGAATTTGTGGGTTGGGACAGTGGAGTGAAGGAGCTTTACACTCGTAAAAACTTGTTCAATTGAACAGACATTATTTTGCTGTCTCTTCATGTTTTCTATTTTGGTAGAGGAACATATTTTGCAATTCATATATTCCATACAGTTTGAGCATGACTGTTCTAGATGAAAGAATGGTTAACAGACTTGTTAGTAGCAGAAGACAAATAGGACGTCAAGTGGGCCCATTATATCCTGTTGACAATATATTAAGTTGAGAGTTTGTTGTATAACATCAACCAAAGAAAAACTTGAAATTAGATCTTAATTTCCATTGCCCCATCTGTGTTTGTTGGTATGATATGCTTCTATTACAACTATGAAGATTTTTTAACTTGACAATTTTGTGACTCTGCTTCTACATAGAATTTATTTGAGTGGGATAAATTGTAGATTCTCCAATTCCATCTGTAATTGCTCAATACAGGTTCATGAGAGGTCCAAAGAATTCCACATTTCATTCTCATACTCAAGGTATGGATCAACTTTGATTAGATTGTTCTCAATTGAAGACTGTCTGCTAGTGAAGGCTATGGAGTAAGACCAGTATGTGGATCTTTGTTGCCATTCTGACTTTCTACAGTTTGTTTTCTAACTACCAAGTATATAAGCGGCAACTCTTGTAAATGCTTCACAAAGATGAACCATTATGACCCATGTGCAAATTTTAGAGTGGTTTATGACATCTAGATTCTAGTCTGTATGACTGTGTTAGGGTAGCCTATGGTTCTTCAGAGGCATATGCAGAGTGAAGTTGATAAGTCTTTATTAGGTATACAACTTGAACAACAATTTGTTTATGCTCTGCAAGAGTTTCTGAAAAAAAACAATGTATGCTTTTTGAATCATTGTTTTTGATTGCACTTACCCGTTTCTTGTTCCTTGTTTTCCGCTTCTAAGCCCACTAGCTCCTCCTATAAGATTTTGTCTGCAATTCATATTTTCACTTTCTTCTTCCTAATAATGGACTGCTAACTGCAACCTGAAATTTGCTGATTCAAAAAGCATACACTGTTATTTCAGGAACTCTTGCTTATTAAACATGGACTGTGGAAAACTCATGCCCTCATGAATGCACTTTGCTATAAGGGGTCATCTATTAGATGTGAAGTCGGTCCTATTCTTGTGTTTATTGGGTGTAATTGTCCAAAGCGTTAGCAACAGTGAAAGCTATTTGCTTTTTATATGTATTATTAAACTTCCCATGCTGCCACATATTGTCGTTATAAAGAAAACATTAGGCCCTTTAATTGATGAGGTTCTGACCAGATGATGTATAACAAGTATTTAAAGATTTCTTTCAACAGTACCTAGAAGAAGCAACTAGTTAGGAAAATAAGGAATTTATCTGACTTTAAGACCTCCAAGGTCAATACCCTAATTACAGAACATTGCTGATATATAAAAGCTTTTGTGGTTGAAACTAGTTTGGTCATATTTTCATGCAATAAAAGATTTTGAATGATATGGACATTTTGAAAATTGTTGACCATAAACCATCACAGTTATCACGTTAACATTTTGTGGCCACTTAACGCTAACTACTTTGAACTACTTTACCTAAATGAAGATTTTTTTTCAACCAATTTAATTTGGTTAGAACTAAGCTTGAGCTTTTATTGCCTATTTTGATGCGAATGCTACTACAAGTTTTGTTGATGTGACAATAAGTGGGGAGACATGGAGAGAAGATGGGTGAAACAACTCTCGCCTACCGTAAAGTACAATTTGCCTTAGATCGAGGGATAACATGCTAAGGAAACACCTGCCAATTTCGTTAAATAGAGTTATCTACAACCAATAAATTCCTCTTACAAACTTTAAATACAAGATGTTGTATGATGCAACACTTTTAAATGCATAAATATAATTGTGGAGGAAATGATTATATAAATTGACAAAATCCCTATGTTGTGATAACATTGTGAGGACACATTCACTAATAGCTTGCCACATTTTATTAAGAGAATCCTTCAGGGATAAATTCTTCACTAGATTAGGAGAAACACATTCATTAGCCTGCATATGACTTTAGTTTGGAGCTAATCTCGCATGCTAGACAGTGATTTTATTCATTAGATTGTATTGAGTTCAGTTTGGAGCTGATCTCACAAACTAGAGGGTGACTTTATATTTGAGTTTGACATGCTTAATCTTTAGAATTGCTATTGAGATTTTTCACATACATTTGGAACATAGTAGTTTTAAGTTTGCTTCCTCTTTTGGGAACCACCACCCCTACGCCACTCTTTTGCCGTCATCACTAGGACTGGGTCACCCCTTATTACCGACACATTTTTTTCAAACAATGCAAGCAATGGTGGTACAATGTGGCTATGGTCTTTTCATTTAGGAGCTTCAATTTCCATTTGAACTCGAATAGTTTTTTTTTTCGACAGACCATAACTTTGTCCTAGGATATAGGTATTTTATACACAAGATATACTTGGAAAGCTGGTTCTGCATACTTCGTAGTGGTGTAGGTGATTTTCTTGATTTTATTGCAAATGAATTTTCTTGCTCAATATAGTTGATTTTTGTTTTTCATTTCGGAGCTCAGAGCTCATAAATGTTTGTCACTATCTCCAATTTTCTTGATTCTTATGGCCTTAAAGATGTATTAAGGGGCTCTACAATTGTGCTCATTGATTACTTGAAGATTTTGAATCTTGGACATGTTCTATCATTTTGGAAAGGCTTCATTTTGAGTATTGATCATATTTAGGAGTTTAAATTTTATGTTGAGGGTTTCTATCTTTGTAATTTTGAATAAATATTGTGGTTTGTAATGTGATTATCGTTTCATCCTTCTATGATCACCCTAGAAAACAAAACCCATAAACAATGGAGAGACATCATCATAAAACATTATAAATGGATTCATTTGTTGCTGCATTGTATAATCTTGTTCTCCTCTTGGTACACCTAGTTAAAAAAATTACTTGGAAATGCAAAAGGAATCATGTCTTAGGAATTATAGTAATGCATGTTGATGATGACATTGAAGTCTACTGTTGATTTTGAGTATCCTCGTATTTTTTGGACTAAAAATTTAGTGCTATATGGAGATCTTGATATTCAACCATTCTTAGACGATGCCATTTCAAATTGTCTAGTGCTTCTTCACCTTTAAGATGATCTTGTTTGATTCTTTGGAGTACTTTGAAACTTCAAAACATGAGGATGAGGTAGCTTCAAAGGTTCTTGATTATTCTTTAGAGATAGTGTTGGGATTAATGGGAAGTATTGTACTGAGAGGGGAGGGGTGAATCAATACTTCTAAAACTTTTATATCCTTTTTATCAATTAACCTTTGTAATCAATTGTATATCCATTCAATCTGATTTATACTATCTTGATGTGAATTATATCAAATCATAACATTAACATACATGTGAACATTCGTGGAAACATTCATGAAAGTAAATTGACACATAACACAAGATATGATATTGCAGAAAACTCTTGTGAGGAAGTAAAAACTGTGGTGAGGATGACACACACAAAATCTTCACTACCTGCAGATTGGAAGGGGCTGGTTAAGGCTTACAATTTTGATCACTTCTGATGATCTACCCTGTTAAGAGTATCGGTGGAGACCTATTAAAGTCTACTCTGTTAGGAGCTTTAGCAACACTGTTGAGTGTGCACTCGGTTAAGAGATTTGTTGTTGGACTGTTAAATCCACATTCCTTGAAAGGATTTTTACACTTTGCTCCACTTGTTAGAATGATAGCAATTTACAAATTGACCTGGTAAATGCAATCTTCTATTGCCGATACAGATCCAATTTAGTTTACATGAAAAAGATTATCACCTAATTGTGATTGAATAATACCTCTGATTCTCGGTATGCTCTGTTCTTGGTTCTTGCTAACCAAATTCACCTTTTGTTGTTCCTGTTCTTGAAACTTTCAATCTGATCCATATATGTGCTCATCTGATTCATTCATGTTCTCTCTCTTTACATTGATTTTCATCCATATATAATGAATAATTGCATCCTCTATTTATAAATGGATTAACTTCATCAAGTTTTGATAAAAACAATGTTAACTCTAAGATCATGTTTACAACTTATACCTAGATCTCCTAGTCTATGTGTTTTAAATCAGTTAGACTGATTAAAACACTTACATTCATGTATCTTGTCCCTAAAGAAAGGGATTTAAAACAATTAAATATCCTATAAATAGAATACACTTGATTTATCTGATGTGGAAGTTAGATCCACTTTTTGCGGGTTGCAATTGACTTTCGGTCATGCTCGACTGTCCTTCGATTTTGTTCTGTCGCTTGCACTTTAACTGTCTTGTCGATCTGCACTGTATCTTGCATATCGGGTTCCTCTGTCGGGTTCCACTTTATCTTTCTGTTTTGTGATTTCGGTTTACACACTAAGTTGTCTCGTCGGTTCTCTTTGCACTTAGTCATCTTCGGTGATCTCTTAATATTTGATCTTTGGTTTGCTCAATCCCGTCTTTTGGTGTATGCTTACCGAAAGTGTTGTTTGCATACTAATGACAAATTAATGTCATCAATCTCCCCCTGTGACATTAGTATCAAAAACTAATGTGCAAAATACTAACAAAATGTTAAGTATATACAACATATATAATCCTTAGTCATTTAATGACTTACCCTATGTATATGCCGCTATAACTGTACATATGATGTCTTTCCTTTTTCCCATATGAATATACATATACATATCTACCATTTTCCCATCTGAATGAATGAATGAATACATATCATTTTCTCTTTTTGTATTTTGTACTCATATCATTTTCCCCCTTTTTTGATATTAAGGGCAAAGGTCTTTACCTTAGAGCTTATAAAAAATTTGGGAGTGTGAAGACTTCATGTCTTCCATCATTTCCTCCCATTGTTCTTTGAGGTTCTCCAGAGCCATGTGCTCTAGTGTGATCTTTGAGTGCATGTCATAGATGCTGTCTGCTACAGACATCTTGGGAGTTGCTATCAGTTGCCTTGCTGAACTGATATGTTGTTGGAGCAGTGTAAGGTTTGCTAGAAGTTGAGCTTGGAGCTCGATTACTTCTTCCCTGAAATGTGTTTCTGCCTCCCATAGTTCCTGTCTTAACCTTTTTATCTTAACTATCTTCTCATAATGCAGTTTGACTGCATTGTCTCCATCGGTGGTTAAGCTTTGTGCACTATTTGCTAGATCGGTATCCAGCTTTGCAATGTTTTCACTATTCTCTTTAGTGAACTTGTCTATTGTGCTCAATTTTTGAATTAAGGCTATAGCTTCAGATATAATTGGGTCTAACTCAGTGATGGATTCTGATAGCTTTACCTTATTTACTGCCACTTCTTGGCTGATGTTCTCAATGAGCTTTTGTTGGTACTTCATCTTGGCCCTCTCCTCTATTGCATTTTCAGCATCAATATTCTAAGTTGTGATTGCATCGGTTAGAGTAGCTAATTGATCAAGTATTGGCTTGCTTTGATCAATATCAACATTGGGCACAATTTGACGTAATATGTCCCGTGTTGTCTCCAGTACCATGGAGTCCCTGTGTTGTTTCTTCAGCTTCTCCTGTAATGCCTTTCTTTGGCATATTTCTCCATATTCCTGTAATGCTTCAAAGTCAAGTGTAGACGAGTCACACTTTGGTATTTCAATGAGTTCATCCAGGGTGACCTCTAACTTGTTCTTCTTTGATTTCTTCTTCTTCTTCTTCATCTGTGAATCACTAGAATGTAAAACCATTGCCAATTTCTCGGCTTTCTCTGTTGTGCTTGATGAAGTGACTTGTTGTGCTTCTTTTTGCTGCTTGGCATCAGTTTCAGCTTGTTGGGTGTCTGCAGACGTCTCCACATTCACCTTAACATCGTCGGTAGCACGCTTGTCGGTTTCCTCAGGAGTACCATCTTTAGGTTTGTCTCCTTCATTGGTGTCCTTAGCTTAATCAGTTTTGGTTTCTGCATTCTTGTCTTGAGTATCTGCATCCTTTTCTTTATCTCCTCCAGTAACCTTATCAGTGTCAGTTACATCTTGAGTATCTCCGATGTCTTGTTGACCATTGGTGTTGTCTTTGTTTGCTTCTTCCCCTACATCCTTGGGAGTATCCTTCTCAGGTGACTTGCTTGATTCTTGTAGGATATTGATAGCTTGTATCAATATTGGCATATTGCCTGGAATATTCACTTGTGCAATATCAACTGTTGTGTTCTGCTCATCGGTTTTATCCTTTGCAACAGTGACATCTTCATCCTTATTCACTTCCTCTGCTGGGTCATCAGTAATGTCTATGATATTAGTATCCACAATGTTGTCATTTGTTGTATCTGACCATGATTCATCTGCAACATCTGTAGTCTTGTTGCCTATTGTATCATCCTCTTCCTTGTCTAACTCAATAGATGTGTCATCTTGAGTTGCCTTGTCAACATCTTCTTGTTGAAGGTCTTTGTCGGGGCTTTCCTCCTCAATAGGTCTATTCATAATCTTGCATCATTTCTTGTGGCTGTCTTTTTCAAGCTCTATAAGTTTTCCTTCAAGAAATTTGTATGCTCTTAGCTTCGGTGAGAACTCCTTTTTGTACTTTTCCATCATTTCATCAATTTCTACCTTCTTTGATTCAGGTGGCATGAGAGAAACAAGTACTCTTTCTCTTATCTCTTTCTCATTCTTCAATGCAAATGTCCAACGAGAGTATAGTTTATCCAAGAGTTCCCTTAGTACATAACTACCTTCAAACTGAATCGGTACATATTTAAACTTGTACATTTTAGCTATGATAGCGTCCTCTACTTTATTCTGATCTTTTGGGTCTAACTTCAACCATCTTCTGATCTTTGAATCTGATATAGATCCAGAGTTTGCAATAGATTTGCACATGTCATCAATAGATTCAAGAGGTGTTACTTTGACACTTTTTGCTTCTACATCTTCATCTTGCTCGGTGTCTTTTATATCCTCTCGGGTTCTTATGAATTTCCTTCCTCTTTTGTTTTTCCCTCTCTTTGGTGCGGGATCTTTCCTCTTGTAAGTCCTGACCTTTCCTTTCTTTAGAGGTGAAAGAGTAGAATCTTTTGATGTTTGGCTTCTAGTCCTAGAAGCAACTGTTGTCCTTGGCTTTTGAGTTGGTGGAGGAGGTGGTGAATCTGACTCTGTTTCCTCAGAGTCATCCTTTCTTTCATCTTTACCGATAGATATCTATTCTTCGGTTTCTTCCTCTTGTTCAACTTCTTCATCTTGTTCAACTTCTTCCTCGGTTGCTGACATTATCTTTTTGAGATTCTTCACCCTCTTGTCTTTCTTCCTGACAATTTTCTTAACAACTAGGCCAGATTTTATTCTTGTCTTGGCCTTTTCATATGTTTCAAATTTCGGTTGTTTCTTGTCCAATGGTTCATTGATCAGGGCATTAATTGCCTTGGTTGCAAGATCAATGTTGATATCATACTCTAATGGTTGCAACCATGCTGTCCTCAGTACAACAAGCTTAATGTATGTATTGTCAGTATCAACCATGAAGCATATCTCATCCTTATACTTTTCAATGAGTTGCTCAGGGATTCTTACCCTCTTTTGCATTTGGTCTTTGAATACATTGAAGTATTCATCCATGACTGTCTCAAAGTTATCTCCCGGTGTAGCTATGTGCTCACTGATTTGCATGGTGACCAGTTTGGTGTTGTCCCATTTAACATCTCCAACTGATGAGAATGTTTCTTGAAAATAAAAGAAGATAGATATTATTAGTGAGCCAAACTTACAAGTGTTTGACTTTGCATTCCTAATAGTCTTTAAGTTGTCCTTCAACTGATTAAGGAGTAGTTTAGATAAGTCCAATTATGTTCCCTTCACGATTTCGAATGCTGTGTCCACTGCACCTGATGCTATGCTGTTCAATCTGCTTGCCTGGAAGAATTTGTATCCTAGGACACATGCACCGAACTTGATCTCATCATTGGTTATTGTGGTAACTTTCAGTCCTCTACCATCCCATTTGGCTCCTATCATTTTCTCGGTCTCGGCCTTTGGTGGATGCTTGAGTGACTTTACTTTCTCAGTTATGGGGTAATTGGTGATCACATGAATGACGTCTTGAGTTATCACCTTCGGTTCATCAAGCCATAGCTTGTTGTTATGCATTCGGCTTAGCACTAATCGAATCCATTCGGTTTTGAAAACCTTCAGAAACATTAGGGCATTGGTGAGACCTTTACTTCAATATGCTTGTGTTCATCTTTTAGTGTTCCATCTTTGTTGCACTTCTTATAAGCTTCTTCAACCTTTGATGTTCCTATTTCTGCAATCTTGCAGTGTATGAAAGATCGAACATCTTCCACGAGTAAAACCCTAGTTGGTATGCGTGAAAATGCTCCAGGGTCGTTGGGTTGTGAGGCAACCTCAGGATGGATCTCGTAGTTGGGTTCCTCACATGCCGAATTCTCGATGAGCTTGAACTCATCTTTCTTTGCATTCTTGGATTTCACGGTTCTTGATGTCGAGGCCATTTTCAATTTTAAGGCTTCTTGCGTAATGCGTAAAAACAGAGTTGTCGGTCTCTTAGAACTTACTGTTTGTGCTTGCAACGATTCTTGAACTGCTTGGAGGTGCTGTGTGTCGAGTCGTGGTAGATTTGTAACTTAGTTGCTTTCTGCTCGAAAATCACCTTGGTCTCTCTGCTCTGAGTGTCGTGACAAATGAGTTGTTCTGTTTCCCTATTTATAGGTGTTGCCCTAAAATGCGTGCCATAAATGATTACCAACTCCTTGATGTATGAAGGCTGAGTTCGTTGGTGAAGACTTCACTTTCCCTTGGTGATGCTCATAACATTTCAGAGCAATCAGTATTCTAATTGCTTTTACTGATAGGTTTCAGTGTCGTAGACAACTTGTTCATTTGCTTGTTTACCGATGAGGCTCAGTTTATACTTAGCAACTTTGCTTTCAACCGACGCTTCTCGGTAAATGTAGGCAGTCTTAGCTTTGAGTGTGTACCGACGAGTTTTGGTATATATGCCTGAAAGCATAGTTATCATAAATTTTAACAGGTAATACCATGATGCATCTTTCTTATGCTAATTTGGCATTTATATCAACATATATATTATGGAACTAATGAAAAATAATAGCTTGGGGTAATGCAGTTCCATACTTGTTCTGTTTAGATGGGGGTGGTGATGTCACCGGATCCATTGGATGGGGTGTCACCATTTGCATTGCTAGGTCCAACTTCATCATTGCTTGAAGCTTTTCTCCACATTTTGTCTCTAGCCCTCCGGATATCTTAAATGATGTTTCCATTGGGATACGTGCTTGTCTCTATCATTTGATCTATGTAGTCTTTCTTGAGATGACCAACTTTATGACAGTGTAAGCATGCCATTCCGGGGTTTGTCCAGCCCTTTAGACTTTCTAGTCCACTGTCGCATACAGTTTGCAGCAATGTGACCATATCTTCCACATGTTGTACAATTTGTCCAAATATTGTAGTCCCATACATACTGATTACCGACTCTCTTCGGTTGATAGGGAGTTTTTTGACCTTTAGGCTTCCATGCTTGCCTTTTCTTTTTCCAGCATTCAAGAGTTGTGTGCCCATTCATTTTGCATGTAGGACAATATTTGTCCATGTAGCTTTCTTTCTTTGGTTGTTTCATCTCAAACTTACATTCATATGCTTTATGTCCTTTCTTGTTACATTTATAACAAAATCCTATGAATGAAGATGTAGATTTAGGAATACATCTCATTTTGCCGCTGCATACATTTGATGTATGACCTTGCTTTCCACAGTGATTGCATGTAAGATTTCTTGGTCTTGAATTTGTATAAACATTCTTTGGATCAATTTGATTTGATGATTCTCCATTCTCGGTAAAACCTAGACCGGTATTGTTGTTGACTCTTCGTTGTCCTTCAAGAAAATCATCCATTCTTTTATTGCTTTCTTTAGCTTTCTTGATAATTTCATTACGCTGTTGCTGAATTCTTATTTCATGTTTCAGCTTTTCATTCTCATCCCTCAATTCACCAATAGCTTCTATTCTTTCAATGAGTTCAACATTAATTCTGTTTACTTTTTGACTCATAAGAATAATCTGATTTGTAATCTCATGGTGATGCTCTGTAAGTCTTTGTATTTCAGACTCTTTTTCTTGTAGCTTTTCAACGATATTTCTTCTATCATCAATAACTAGTGTTCTTTCTTGCTTAGCTTGTCTAGCATTGTTCATGACATCAATAATCCTTACTATATGTGTCTCTTGACCGATTTGCAGAGATTTAACTTGCCTAGCCATATGTAGATTGATTTCAATTAGGCTTGTGATGCTTTCTTCTAATGTATTTGATGCTTTGCTTGTAGTTGATCTTGAAGACTCAAAGAAATTTGGTATCTCTTCCTCATGATAATGTCTCATTGCAGCGAGACGCCATATTCTTTCTTTCATCTAACAACTGTCTCATGTTGATTTTAGCTTCTTCATACTGTTCAAAGAACATCTGAATTTCAAACTTTTTATTCTCAATATTTTTATCAAGTCTGTACTTCTCCACTATGATATTTTCTCTTAAGCCTTTAAGCTTTCCAAAAAGAGACTTAGCTCTGATACCAATTGTTAGGATTAATGGGAAGTATTGTATTGAGAGGGGAGGGGTGAATCAATACCTCTAAAAATTTTGTATCCCTTTTATCAATTAACCTTTGTAATCAATTGTATATCCATTCAATCTGATTTATACTATCTTGATGTGAATTATATCAAATCATAACATTAACATACATGTGAACATTCGTGGAAACATAACACAAGATATGATATCGCAGAAAACTCTTGTGAGGAAGTAAAAACTGCGGTGGGGATGACACCCACAAAATCTTCACTATCTGCAAATTTTAAGGGGCCAGTTAAGGCTTACAATTTTGATCACTTCTGATGATCTACCTTGTTAAGAGTATCGATGTAGATCTGTTAAAGTCTACTCTGTTAGGAGCTTTAGCAACACTGTTGAGTATGCACTCGGTTAAGAGATTTGTTGTTGGACTGTTAAATCCACCTTCTTTGAAAGGATTTTTACACTTTGCTCCACTTGTTAGAATGATAGCAAATTACAAATTGACCTGGTAAATGCAATCTTCTATTGCTGATACAGATCCAATTTAGTTTATATGAAAAATATTATCACCTAATTGTGATTGAATAATACCTTTGATTCTCGGTATGCTCTGTTCTTGGTTCTTGCTAACCAAATTCACCTTTTGCTGATCCCGTTATTGAAACTCTCAATTTGATCCATAGATGTGCTCGTCTGATTCATTCATGTTCTCCTATTGCTTCACATCGATTTTCATCCATATATAATGAATGATTGTATCATCTATTTATAGATGGATTGACTTCATCAAGTTTCGATAAAAACAATGTTAACTCTAAGATCAGGTTTACAACTTATACCTAGACCTCCTAGTATATGTGTTTTAAATGAGTTAGACTGATTAAAGCACTTACATTCATGTATCTTGTCTCTAAAGAAATGGATTTAAAACAATTAAATATCCAATAAATAAAATACACTTGCTTTATCTGACGTGGAAGTCAGATCCACTTTTTGCGGGCTGCAACTGACTTTCGGTTCTGTCTGTCGGTCATGCTTGAATGTCCTTCAGTTTTGTTCTGTCGCTTGCACTTTAACTGTCTTGTCGGTCTGCACTGTATCTTGCATATCGGGTTCATCTGTCGGGTTCCACTTTATCTTTCTGCTTTGTGATTTCAGTTTACACACTAAGTTGTGTCGTCGGTTCTCTTTGCACTTAGTTATCTTCGACGATCTCTTAATATCTGATCTTCGGTTTGCTCAATCCTATCTTTCGGTGTATGCTTATCGAAAGTGTTGTTTGCATGCTAATGACAAATTAATGTCATCAGATAGATGTTGTACTCTCACCTACATTGAGTCATTGATTGAGACTTCTATCATTCTTGTTCATCAGGGCCATCTTTTTCTTTCATATTTGGGGGACACATTTGAGCTGTTAAATCTCCTCTTTGATAATAGCCATTGCACTCTTGCTGTCAAACCATCATTGTATTTTGAGCTTGTTCAACATCATTTTCCACAGAGATCTAGTTTGTTACCTTCTTTGTTGATTGTCTATGTACTTGATTGGATTGTGACATCTTCATCTTTCATGGACATGAAGACACGAGCAATTATCAAAGACATCACAATTCTTCTTCGGGCATCTTCACTTCAATTCCTATCTTGTATGGGATAAATTCCTACATTTGTACTTGGTGTTTTTTCTTCCTAAGAGGAGACAAGTTATTTGTAGACATTGGATCATGTTTTGTCCTTAGATATTATCATTTTTGCAAGATTTTATTCATTATGAGTGGTATACATAGATTCTGTCTTTCCCTCTTATGAGGGGATATCAAATGTATGTTTACGATGGATGTAGTTCTTGGGGCATAATGATGAGACCTCTATACGCCACTCATTCTATTACTTGTGCATGATCTTCATTTGTATTCTCTCGTGGAGGGTTTTTTCTCAAGTAGTTTTTCCCCTTTTCTTCATTTATGAGATATAATTAGTACATGAGTACTTAACATGACTGAGTAGTTGGGACCCATCACTATATCTTGCATCGTTTGCATGTAATAATATACTTCCTATGTTGTACTTAAGGGAGGGTGTTTGAGTAAATAATGTCTTGTAGGTCCAGTAAAGGTCTTGTACCTTGTACTTTCATAGTAAGGGAACACATTCACATGTTAAGTTAGATCTCTATTCGTGGCCTTTTTTATGTACTATGTTTATTGGATGATTTATGCAATCAAAATTGATTCATTGGTAAGTTCCAATCTTTGCTGTACGTAGAACTAGTAGTATTTTGTTGAAGTATTTTTCATTGATCAATATTTGAATGTATTTCTAAATCTTTCTTTTCTTTGATCAAATATAGTGTGAGAGCTATTATATTTTTTTCATTCATTTAATTGGTATCAAAGTGTCATTATAGAAGCTAATTATAGCTGAGTTATGTTCACCTCATTTACTTTTAGTTAGTTAGGCAATTAACGTTTGTATCAAGGTAACTTTTTATACTACATCACACATTTTTTTTATATAAGCATGGATATTGTACATTTGTACATATCTTAGTTATAATATATACTAATTAGTCTTTATTGACCGTTTAATGTGAAGGCATAGAAGAAGGTAGGTATGATTATACATTAATATTTTCCTTGATTTCCCCACTAATAACTAATCCATGATCCATCACTAACATCTCAATATTAAAGCAAGTTCATTATTGTTGATATTTTCAGATCTATGCAAGGGAAATACAATCTATAGATAACTTTTAACTGAAACAATATATAAACAAAATTGACAAAGAAAGGTGGAAAGATGGTACCAATTTTGTACACCAATTTATCTTGATAAGTCTGGCCTTGTTTTAGATCTGCAACTCCAATATTGATGTGATGTAAAAAATGCTACCACACAGGTCCAAAATTGCAGGTCTCTAAAGTGTTACATTTGAACCCCAAGGCATGCGAATTCTGTCCAAGAGTTTGCCCTGAAGTAATGTGTAAAATAGTAGACGGGGATCAAGCCCTAGATAGGGTAATTCACACCCTTCATATGTATAATATTATGATCCAAATCGCACACCATATTTTGTGTCAATTCAGACTCCAAGTATATATATAAATTTGCTGATGAATGCCTAAAATAATTCACTCTAATTCACTGCTAAATTTCACCCCGATTCGCTGATAAATTGCGCTCTATAATGCAAGGATAATTTGCCTTCTTTGGATTCTTGAGAGGAAGAATAAACGTTATGTTTTTGGTGTGTGCTTCTCCAAAAATCAAACTTGAATATATATGTGCCTTGGTAATTAACTATCCCTCCAAGAGATGGCCGACTTGGGCCCTTTTAGTTAATTATTTTATTTATAATAATAATGCCTTAGTTGTTATTATAAAATCGCACATGTATATATATCACAAGGGTGATAATAAATAGAAAATTATTATTATCTTCAAATGCCCGAGTTGATCTTAGCCATAAAGGCTATAATGTTAACACTCCCTCTTAGACCCTAGGGTAAGATCAACCTATAGATCCCATCTATAGTAGGACACACCTTTTTAATCTGACTATCATCCTTGATAGTGGTAACAAAAACATAACCATCTCAGATACCTTATTCTGAGATGTCATAGATTCCACATCTATGAAGGTAGATCCCTATCTACCAAATAAGATGAAAACATAAGTCCATATGTATATCATCATTTAGTTCCATGGTGTTATCATTCCTGTTTGTGGATTGATCAGATCCACAAAAATACCAAGTCCATGATATTCATGATAACATCAAGCCACCAAATTCTCAAATATACAGGAATATCAAATCCATGATATCAAGAGCATTGGCCTAACGAATATCAAGTCCATGATATTCGCCATATGCTCGGAGTAATGGTCTCCTGACATCAACTCCATGATGTCACCAATACTCAAATGTGGATCCCTGATCCACGAGTCTCCAAGACTCAAAGGATATCAAATCCATGATATCCAACGAATATCAAGTCCATGATATTCAACAAACATATAAATGTGAACTGCCACAATCCACATATAAATCTAAGCATAAAAGAATGAATTCATATAACCTTTGCCACAAAGAGATATGAATTCATAAAACATAAAAGAAATGTTAGTACAACAAACTCATATTTTCACCATGCCAAGTTTATTCCTGAAATGTTCAATTTTGTTCCTTGATAGGGGTTTGGTGAGAATATCTGCAGTTTGTTCATTAGTACATACATATTCTAATTGAATGACCTTTCTTTCCACCATATCCCTGACATAGTGATAAGGAATCTCAATATGTTTGGACCTATTATGGAACACGAGGTTAATAGCAAGTTTAATGCAACTCTGATTATCATAATAAATAACAATACGTTCCATGGTTTGTCCAAAGAGTCCCACAATGAGTTTCCTTAACCAGATGGCTTCTCGAGCCCCGAGAGAAGCTGCAATATATTATGCTTCTGTTGAACTCTGAGCAACAAAATTCTATTTCTTGGTGAACCAAGAAATCATAGCTGATCCCAAGCTAAAACAAAAACAACATCCAGATGTACTCTTCCGGTTTATAATGCATCCTGTCCAATCGGAGTCTGTAAAACCATGAAGTTCTAGTTTTACATTTTTGTATAGTAGACCATGCTCAATGGTCCCACGAAGATATCTCAGAATATTCTCAGCTGTAGTCATATACAATTGTTTAGGTTCTACCATAAACTGACTTAGAGCATTTACATCATAACAGATATCAGGTCTAGTGTTAACTAAATACATAAAAGATCCAATGATCTGTCTATATAAACTAGCATCTACAGTCTCAGAACTAGCCATAGCTTCTCTCAACTTGAGAAGATTGGTTTCCATAGGTGTGGACATTGCTTTACAATCCATCATACCGAATCTCTTTAAAATATCAACAATATATTTTCCTTGATTCACAATAATTCCATGAGATTGTTGCGACACTTCTAAACCAAGAAAATAATGAAGAAGGCCTAGATCCTTCATTTCAAATTCCTTTGCAAGATCTTGCTTGCAGTCTGCTATAAGGTATTCTTCTCCTGTGATTAGGAGATCATCTACGCATAGCACCAATATCAGTAAATCTCCATTTGATATCTTGAAATAGAGATTAGGATCCGCATCATTCTTTGAAAATCCCAGATTTTGAAGATAACGATCAATCCTTTCATACCAAGCTCGAGAGCTTGTTTGAGCCCATACAAAGCTTTCTTAAGCTTACACACATATGATTGTTGATCTTTTGTGACAAATCCTTTAGGTTTCTCTATATACACTTCCTCTTCAGTTTCTCCATTTAGAAATGCAGTTTTAACATCCATTTGATGGATCTTCTAACCTTTGGAAGCTGTAATGACAATAATTGCCCTAACCGAGGAATATCGAGCAAAAGGAGCAAAAATCTCCTCATAGTCTATACCTTCTTTTTGAGCGAACCCCCTGGCTACGAATCTAGCTTTATGTTTCTCAATACTACCATCCACAACATGTTTGATGATACCATGGATTTGTTCTTAGGTATAGGAACAATATCCCACACATCATTTTTCATTATAGATCTGTATTCTTCTGTCATTGCATCTTTCCATGCCCATATTTTAAGTGCTTCAAAAACAGAGGAAGGCTCAAAATCTATAATCTCACTCATGAATGCAGCATAGTTAGCATACCTTTTAGGTCTTTTACTTTATCTGAAAGTTCCAGCAGGAGCTGCATAGTTGTTTGCATCTTCCAACATTTTAGTGGCCCACAATGGTCTTTTCTTGTAGATGGAAGTGCTAGGTTCACTTATAGGTAGTGGATCATATTCAATAACATCATGATACTCCCTTTGATTCTTAGGAGGGTTGGATTGAAATAGGTCATCACATGTTATATCCTTAGAGGTCGAGAATGCAAGGTCTTCTTCGAATATAACATCTCTACTCAACTCAATATGCCTTTGCCCCAGAACATAGATCCTATAGGCCTTGGAAGATTCACTATATCCCACACATATTCCCTTCTTTCCTGAGGGTTCCAATTTAGTTCTCTTTTCTTTTGGGATGTGAAAATATACAGGACAACCAAATATCCTGAGATGACTCACATCATGTTTGTTTCCACTAAATGCCTCTTCGGGAGTCTTATTGTTCAAAGTTGAATGAGGACATCAATTTTTAATGTAAACCGCAGTGTTGGATGCCTCAGCCAATAGTGAAGTATGAAGATTTTGATCATGTAGCATAGCCCTTGCTGCTTCAACTATGGTCCTATTTTTCCTTTCAGCTATTCCATTTTGTTGAGGGTTGTAAGGAACAGTAAACTCCCTCTTAATTCCCGATTCTACACAGAAGGTGCTAAAGGTTTCAGAAATGTATTCTCCACCATTATCTATTCTAAGAATATTTATCCTCTTGTTTGTAAGATTCTCTATTAGAGCTTTGAACTCTTTGAATTTATTGAGAACATCAACAGATTCTTTGTTCTTTAGGAATATATCCAAGTCTTTCTAGAATCGTCATCTACAAAGATGATGTAATAAAGATATCTACCAATGGATGGTACAAACATGGGTCCACAAAGGTTAGAATGTACTATCTCCAATATTTCCTTAGTCTTGCTTTCACTACTAGGAAAGGAGGATTTGATATTTTTTCCTAATGCACATCCTTTGCATACACCTTCATGTCTAGG
>MU226229.1:1199667-1214760 GCA_018584345.1 Thuja plicata
TTTCCTAATGCACATCCTTTGCATACACCTTCATGTCTAGGAGATAAGTGAGGGAACCCTACTACAAATTTATCCACAGAAGACAATGTTTGGAAATTTAGATGCCCTAACCTCCTATGCCATAAATTACATGAGTCAATTGATTCAACCATGAGAGCTTGATATGAAATAGTATCAAGTCTATAAAGACATTCATGTCTTAGTCCTATGGTATAAGCTTGTTTCAAGGTTGAATTTTTGGTCCAAGCCAAAACTTTCCCATCTATGAATGCAATTTTATAACCCTTATCCTCAAGTGCTGATATTGAAACTTGAGAGAGTTGTAAGGATATGTCGGACTTCATTTGGATGTTTCAATTTCCAAAGCCCATAATTGGATAAGAAGTATCATCTCCTATGGTAATTTCTTCCTTAATGTTTTTTGAAAATGAATCAAAATTTTCTTGGAACCCAATGATATGTCTTGAAGCCCCGCTATCAATGACCCAAGAGTATTTATTAGAAGTTTGGGTAGACAAGGATGAATATAGGGCTAGATTTTCTATGTTTCAAGTCCTAAAAGTTTGAGACTATTTTCTTAAAATTTGAATAAGATCTTTCCTCTACCTAGGCTCTGATACCATGTTGATATTTTCAGATCTATGCAAGGAAAATACAATCTATAGATAGCTTTTAAAACTGAAACAATATATAGACAAAATTGACAAAGAAAGGTGGAATGATCGTACCAATTTTGTACACCAATTTATCTTGATAAGTCTGCCCTTGTTTTAGATCTGCAACTCCAATATTGAAGTGATGTAGAAAATACTTCCACACAGATCCAAAATCGCAGCCCTCTAAAGTGCTAAATTCAAACCCCAAGGCATGCAAATTCTGTCCAAGAATTTGCCCTCAAGTAATGTGTAAAATAGTAGATGGGGATCAAGCACTAGATAGGGTAATTCACACCCTTGATATGTATAATATTATGATCCAAATCACACACCAGATTTTGTATCAATTCGGACTCCAAGTATATATATAAATTCGCTGATGAATGCCTGAAATAATTCGCTCCAATTTGCTGATAAATTTCGCTCTATAATGCAAGGATAATTTTATTTCTTTGGATTCTTGAGAGGAAGAACAAACGTTATGTTTTTGGTGTGTGCTTCTCGAAGAATCGATCTTGAATATATATGTGCCTTGGTAATTAAATATCCCTCCAAGAGATGGCCGACTTGGGCCCTTTTAGTTAATTATTTTATTTATAATAATAATGCCATAGTTATTATTATAAAATCACACATGTATATATATCGCAAGGGTGATAATAAATAGAAAATTATTATTATCTTCAAATGCCCAAGTTGATCTTAGTCGTAAAGGCTATAATGTTAACAATTATCTTGCATACTCTCTTGGAAAAGACATTTGTAGCTCTTACATTTGGTTTAGTGATGAATCATGGGTTAGCTATTAGCGGTAAATCAAGGGAAATATTAATGTATAATCATATCTACCTTTTTCTATACCTTCACATTAAAGGATCGATAAAGACTAATGAATACATATTATAACTAAATTGATTTGAATTAGTTAATTCATGAATACATAATGAATGTGTAGTCATCTAGTTGCCACACATTTAGGGTCCTTGCATTATTTTCACCTAGGCCATATTAGATCGGGTCACCATCAAAAGGTGCTATGTATATTGGTGCCCAAATCCATGTCTAGTAGTTCTTTGTTTCATAATTCATGCCAGATAGAATGTGTCACCCATAGTTTTGGGGGCCCCGCATCCTGAAAGCCATATTTCATGTTTAATTTATCATTGCAAATCTTGATTGTTTATCATTAGGTCAAAGATCCAAGGATTTTGTGTTATTTGCTTGCCCTAGAAGGAAACCTTGTTTTATGAGGGCATTGTATTATGAATGTGTGTTGTGATGTATTTTGATAATCTGATAGCTATTGAGTTGTGTCTGGATCTCCATTGGTGATACTTCTGGTGCTCTGTAAGTATATTGTAATTTGTTGTTGATATTTGAATAAGATATTGGGCGACTTTTGGTGTGGTTTTTTTCCCCTCCCCAAATAAATAATTATGTTGTGATAAACATGCTATTTATGCTTATCTCTATTAAGTTTCTATAACTATTGTAAAGATCTTTGAAGTTTTGCATAACCATCCTCTCAAGGTTAGCGTAGGAAGTTATTCCGTTACCGCAACTTCCTAACACTGATAGAGGTTAGTTGCCTTCTTGGGAGTATTGAAATGGACATAATGACAACTAGTAGACGTGATTCTCATGGTTCTATACCATGTCAAGATTAATATTGAGATCATAATGCTCATGCTTGGTATTAGAAATCTTACTTTTTATTATCTCACACCCCATGATAGGGGTTTTCTTGGTTGGTCATCAAACAATGACTAAATTCTTCACTTGGATTTGGCCATTTATTCTACTAGGAATTCTGTTTAGCCACCAAATAGAGAGCTGGACACGATGAAGCATTCATTATAGGTTATGAGCCAATTGATAGCCAATACCTTCTCAATGGTTGGGGAAAACTTGATAATTCTGATCGACCTTCACCACTTATTGGATACATGGCTCATGTTGCTTAGTGGTTTGACTAATTATTTATGCTTTTCTTTTAATCTTTATCACACAAACTTTGAAGTGTAATATCATTTCATCCTCCCTTTCTATAAATATAATATAGAAGTATTTTATTTTATAAATAATATATGTAACACTTATTGGTTTGTTTATTTTAATAATATCCTTTTTAATGAATCAACCAATATAAAATTTTTAAAAAAATTCAAATTAAAACCACTCAAATATTAAAATTATATAAATTATTGATCAAATCTATATTCTATAATGATATATTTGTAATTTTTTTGATGAATACACATTTTCATTAATATTTAAATAAGAGTACAATATTCACAAAAAAAGTAGGGGTATATAAGATCATTCCTCAAGAGTCAATCAAGGAGTGCCCAAATAAAAAGATAACAAACGAACAAAGCCCAAAATTAGAAACGTGAACATTGCTCGGAAGAAGAAACATCACATAAAAAGATGCTCAAAAAATAGAGTAGTGACCATGGGTGGCGAAGGAGGATCTTAATCATCCTTGGGACCTCATACATCAACGGGGTTGGGTTTGTCATCTGGAAGAGACTACCCTTCTTCAGTTGCAACCTCTTCAATTCCTTTCTTTTTCTCCAAATTGGAAGGGGAGATTGTCAATGCTAGATGTGGGAACCACTTGGAAGATCTCGACCAACTATTATCGCCATTGGTATCCGGTCAACCAATACCACTACCCATAGAAGGGCCCGCACCCCCCTCAACCCTCACCCCCGCTCGTCTCACCCAAAGGCTGAGCCCTACATGGCGAAGAGGTGGAGCGCCACCTATGAAAGTCTATACTACCATCAGATTTGCGGCAAGGAGCCTGGGATCGTAGAGTCTGAGAATGACGAGCACGGAAGCTTTAGCCATGCCACCAACTATGGACCGAGAGCAATAATGAGACACAATAGGGTCTGGATGCACTCTGTTAATCGTACAAGGGGAATTTCCCCAATGCTCTCAGAGTCCTTGCAAGTGGGCCACCTCAAGTGCAACCTTGTTGGCTTGCACTTGAAGATGAAGCATCACATTATTACAAATACATGCTTTAGTGAAAAGCGAAACATGAATATGAATGCAACTGTGAGAAAATAAAACAAAATTTCTATCTTTCGATAATGTGAAGAGGATTTCCACCATAGAAACATGCCTTATTTAGGTAAATTTGAAGGGAATTTAGGGGGAATCCCCCCAAAGAACCATATGCCAGGAAAAGGTTCAGGTCAAAAAGGCCAAAAGAAATCATGAATCCATTTCCACAAATGCTAGGCTCGACGACAAAAATAGAAGAGGTGTGTGAAGGTTTCTGGTTGCCCAAAAAATGGGCAATGAGAATATGGAACCCCTAAGAGCCATAGGAGTGAGCCTGATGACATGCCTTTGAAAATAATACACTAGGAAAATGAGCTAGCTTAGGCTCATAAATGGAAGACCAAATGATTTGAAACCTGCGATGCTAAACAACTTGAGAGGACTGCAAGTTCCATTGAAGATTAAAGGCTAGAACCATAGGTAAATGAGGAACATGCCAATGATAGCCCATCATGGGCTTTTAGTTACAGAAGGAAGAGTTGGGAAACCAATGCCAGTATTTCCATCGTGGCTTAACCATGTAGATGCCCAACTTATGAATCATATTTAGAGGCAGTACATACACAGCTAAGTCAAAAGTCTGTCGATTTGGCCAAATGAGGTGAAATTGGGTTTGCATATCTTTCCATGAATGAAGATTCATGGTATCTCTAGAAAAAATGTTTCTATGAGTGGGAATGCCACACTTATGAAAGTGTAGAGCATGAACCCCAAGGATACAAACTAAAGGAAGCCCCTGAAGCTGAATGAGTGGCAGCCACAAAAAATTATGTTGGTTGAAAGAAAGACCATCCTTAAAGCCAGATCCATCCTAATGGAGCCGAGATTTGACAAATTCTCAGGCATGCCATATGCTTTTGGCAAAAAAAAGGTCTTGAATGTGCATTGCATCTTTCATAATAAGGGTTTGAAAGCCAATTTTATAGATATCCCAAAGAAATACAATGCCCAAGGAGAAATTTCTAGGCCTCATTACCAGTAATGACTTGAATGACCCACTTTGCATATAGGGAAAGACCCTATTTTTAGGGCGGAGAGAATTATGAGCCCTCTAAACTCTTTGGGAAACAAAATTACTCGCAAGCAATCTTGTGAAATCCATGATGGTTAGTAGCCAAAGCCCACAAAAAATCCTTGAGAAGCTTTTCAAGCTTGTTATAAGAAGTTTTTGAGGGAGCCCAACACTAATACACATGAGTGACAACAAGAATCTTAGAATAAATTTGGAATTTACTAGCCAATGAGAGCAACTTAGTAATCTAGTAAGCTAGATTCTTCTCAATTTTGGTGAGGATCACATTCCAAAGATCCCTAGGGGAGCCTTGCAAATCAAAAGGAATTCCAAAAAATTGAAAGATTTTCCATGTGCCTAATCTATTTCCACCCATATTAGAGGATCCAAGGTGGAGCTAGGAGAAAGGATTACCTGTAACAATGATTTTTATGCCATTAAGCCAAACAAAAAGTGTTGAGGCAGGTAAAAGTACAAACCTTTGTCTCACTTTAGGATAAGAAAATGAACGAATTTGGCAAAAAATGTTTCGATTGGAAGGGTTCCGACCGAACTGGTGTGGTGCCACTTAGCATCCTCGTGGCAGGGGGTTTTTGAACGAAACGATTCCGGCCGAAAAAGTTACGACCGAAACCCTATGAGTATTTTAAAGTAAAATATAGTAGATGAGAAAATATTTGGCTTATATGTACTCTTAGCCGAACCAGTTTCAGCTGGAACAAGTTCGATCGAAACCCCCTTAGGTGGCATTTTATGTGGCAGCTAAATCATCAAATTTTTTAGAATTACAAAACTTCTGACTTCTGCAATTGATTTCTCCATCAAAAATCAACTTCCTGAAAAAAAATAAAAATACCTTTTGTAGAGCTCGAAGTCAAGAATGTGCTCATATAATTTTTATAGTATTTTGGTTAGATATAATATTTTATAATTATAAAATACTGCAAGTAGGTATTTTAACATTTGAGAAGACGTTGATTCAGATAAAGAAAAAAAATAGTAAATCATATTAGAAAAAATTAAAAAATATATGGTTCACTAGAGGAGAGAGTCCTGTTCGAGAATATGTAATTTGATTTTTGATTGGGAGAGATTTGATAGGGAAAATACGGTGAGAGATGAAAACTGCCGATTTTGGGTAAGTTGGACTTTAAATTGTTATAACAGAGAAAATATAGATGGAAAACCAAATTTTATTTTTTCATGCACTGGCTATATATGTCATCTATAACGTATTTTGAAATCAGAGGAAAACAAGATTATATACATATAATTATTTGGTGGGAACTAGACCCCTCGATTTTCAGTATTTTTAAGCAATTGAAAAATCGGCTTTAGAAATTTAAAAATATATCAATTCTTGTTCAAAAAATTTATTAAAAGTAATAGACATAAACTTCATCCAATTTCACACATTTCATCAGTTTACATTATCTTCAAATTCTAAATAGAATGCCATTATTATGCTGTTGAAGTTGAACAATTTTGGTGTTGTTAACCTTTTCCTTTTTTGTAAGTGTGATACAAGTTTGTACTTTTATCCAGACACTAAAGCACCTCTTGGACAATGTGCTCATCTTCAATAAGGGAGGGAAATGAGTAATCCAAAAAATGGTCATTGACATGATGATAATGTAACTTAGACAAGGAAATGCCCTTGACTAGCTCAATCAAAATGACAACCAAGCGATAACCATTGCCTTCAGCAACTGGTACATACAAAGAAGGGGCCAAAGGGAAACCCTGGTGAAAGGATTGAAACAAACCAAAAGATGAAGAATGAAAACCATTAATAGTGATACAGGCCAAAGCATCCCCAAAAAACATTTGCATAGACTGGATGAAACAAGGACGAAACCCTGAGCCCTAAGCATAATAAGGATGACAGGCCATTCAATTCAGCCATAGTCTTTGGAAAAGTCAAGTTTGACAAAAATGACATTTTTATTAGGGTAACGGGCTCACTCCATGCCTTCCCACATAAAAATAATATTATCTAGAATAAATATAGATTTAATGAAGCTAGTTTGTTCAGGGTAGACAATCTGCGAAAGCAAGTGATGTATCTTCAGAGCCAACACTTCGTCGACGATCTTATAGGAGACATTAAGTAAAGTAATGTGTCTCCAATTACAAATATCTCCAGGGTCCCTTTCTTTAAGTATGAATTTGATATTTCCTTTATTGATAAGATGACCAAGACATTGAGAATGCAGGGCTTCCAAATAGACCTTATGTAAGTCGAAACCAACACAAGGCTATACGGCTTTATAAAACTCACAGGGAAAGCTATCACAACTACGGGCCTTGTCATCGACCATAGAAAAATAGATTTCTTGAGGTCCTTAATGGTGAGAATTTGGTCGCAAAAGAACCTTTTTGTTTCAGAGAGCCAAGAGGGTACAACAACAAGACATTCCCTCAAAGCCCTGTCTCACTTAGGAGAATCTGCTTGCGTGGTGAACACCTTCTCATAATGGTGAACAAAAGCCTAAAGAATATATGATAGCTTAGTGAGCACCATGTGATCTTTCTTGACGCACTTGATGGTAGGTAAGAAATGACGTGCTAAAAAATCCAAGAAAAACTCTTTAGAGGTTTGATCCCGCACTTTAAGCCAGTGAATCCTAGCCTTGATTTGGGCACCATGAGCGATGTAGCTTTCGATGATTTGCTTCTGGTGGCAGAGTTGCCCAACCCTAACTTGCAAGTCAAGATAGAAGGGATTGACAACAAGGGATTCCATAGTACGATGCAAGTCCAAAGTGTTGGCCTCATATGATTGTTTGCGGTACATAGTCAACCGCTTGCCATAAATGTGAAGAAAGCGAGCCGTGCATTGTATAACATCATTCCACCAATTTATCCAATTGGATGACTGAGTGGGATGAGATTCAAGGTTTTATTTGCAATATTTTAACTTAATATTTAATTAAAAGTACAAGTCAAGAAGGGGTGACCCATTTAGATCAGCTGGTCAGTACATGAGTCGTGGAATTGTATAACATCATTCCACCAAGTTATCCATCCGGATCACCGAATGGAACGACTTTGAAGGTTCTATTTACATTATTTTTTAATATTTAATAAAAAACAAAAATGCAACATCCATAATTTTGGAGACATTAAAAGCCATAATTATTTTTATTCCATCTTAAAAATTAAAGAATAATAACTACGACGTTAGACCATTTCTTTCCACATGTCTCAATAGAATAACCCATCTTTAGCCGATAGGCTATTTTGCATTGGCTTTTCACCAATACCTGTCTCATGCTTAAAACAACTCAACGGTTTTTGGAGGTGGTTTGCAGTACATTGGTAGATTGTGGATCTTTCAGTAAATGTGCTTCCATACAACCTTGTTTTGGTTGGTACATACTCTTCTTTACCCTGCTATACAATCTTGTGTGGGATTTTGAGCTGGAATGTTGTGACGTTTCAAATTGAAAGTGTATTTAAACAAAATCTATAATTTATACTGCCGACATATTGGATTGCCTGAAAATCAAAAGTTCAATCTGATTCTGATTGCAATCTTTTGCAATAAGTGCAATATATCGTTTTGATTTACCTTTCCACCACCCTACGTCACCCAGAATTGTTATTAAATAGATTTCAAATATACATGAGAAATGTGGTATAGCTTCTGGAGAGAATGGTCTCGATCAGAAGAAGGAAATCATATTTTATATGATGGATTATCCAAGATATTTTCTAGTGCTTTCTCTTCATGATCACTGATCATCTGGATTTGAAAGCACAGGATGTGCAGGCATACTTGATCGACGGGCATGGTGACATCTTTGTGGCAAATGGTGTGGTAGACATGTATGCAAATTGTGGAAGCATAGGCAATGCATGTGAACTGTTTGATAAAATGCCTCAAAGAAATGTAGTCTCATGGACTGCATCGAATGTAGGATATGCACAGAGTGGTCAACTAAAATGGTGGATCTTTGGGAACAATGATTCACCCAAAACTATTTTGAGACCTCCCCTACCAAGTTTAGTTAGGCGCAGGGAATTACATGTGTTAACTTGACAGTATTCTAACCTTTCAGCTGCAAGGCATTTTAAATTTTTTGAAAGTTTTATTTAAACTAAATGGAAGTTCCATGTTATGTTACTATCTACTATGATCATAGGATTATTATATCTCTAGCAGCTTTTGGGATGGTGGGCTATGAGATACATTTAATGTAGAAAAGTTAACCTGTTATTAGGGATAAGAGGCTTCGTGTCTGGATTCCTGTTGATTTACAGTTTTTCAAAAAATTTAAGCTGGTTAGGTTTTAGTTTTCAAATCCTATAATCGCCAGGTATCCATTGTTGAAGGAGCATCCGCGAGTAAACCATGGGCGGTAGTTTTCCAAGCTGCATATACTTTTGGTTGTGGAGTTGGAAACTATACATGCTGCAATGGTTGTGGAGTTGGAAATTATACATGCTCCAGGCAACATCTATAACATTTTTAGAAAATCATAGAAGAATTAGCACATATTTGATTGAAAGGGCAATTTGTAATCATTGTTGAATGCAAAATCAAAACAATTAACATAATCAGAGATAAAGAATGGTTGACATAAATGAATTGAGACATGAAAGACACTTTGATTTATGTGGTTCATCAATTTGACTACATCCATTTGAAGATGAAATTCACTACATTTAGAGAATAGCGGAAATTTCAGTATTAATATCACTTTTTGGTTTATGCATATAACATTAAGCTTACTTAAGCTATGCAATAATCAAATATTATATTGTCTACATTGTATTGATAAGCTTTCGAATGGAATACTAAAGTTTGGCGAATTTAATGGAAGAGTGAGTGTGTTGAACTAAACTTAACCAAAAATAATTATTTATAAGAGAGATAACTGAGTGAGATTTGAAGTGTTAATAAAAAATATCTACACAATCAGTATGTGTTACGTCTAGGTTTGGTCCTTCCAGTTTTTTTCCCATGAGATCAACTCTGTGATTTATTATGAAGATGTTGAAAGTAGGAAAAAAGACATGATGAATCAAGGACATTCATTTGAAAGACAAAGGAAAGAAATCACTCAATCCAAAAATAATGCATATGAACTGTGGAAATTATATGTCCACAATTCATATAAGAGGATAATAGTCAGGGTTCAATTTTAAGTGTTGATGAAAACATAAATACAATTAGTATATCTTATTTCTGGATTTCATTACATAAGTTTACTTATATTAGATCAAACTCCACAATTCATTATAAGAATGTTGAGAATGAGAGAAGAGAAAGGATTGAATCATAGAGCTCGATTTGAAATTCAAGGAGAAAAATTCAATCAATCCAGAAGTAATGAATATGAACTGTGGAAATTATGTCCACATTATAGTTTAACCTGCAAACATTTGGTACAGTCCCAATTTGAGGTAGAAGTTGCATAATATGGGCATATGTAGTCTGCAATTTGGTTTGTGGTGGCTTCCCTTCTTACCATAGATGTCTGATTTGATGCTACATGGAAAACCACTACTAACATTGCCAATGCCAAGATGCATCCAGATAAAGTAAAAATCACAAGCTTCTTCCTCCCCGCTTTGTCAATTAGAAAAATATGGCTATAGATCCAACAAAATTCAAGCTAGAGGTAATCAAAGATAGTAGAAAAGTCTCTGTGTTTGAATTAAACCCTGCTAATTGAACTATTGTGGGACTCTAATACATCATAGTGTTGATGCCCACAAATTGTTGGAATGCCTGCACACCATTTTTTTGAATAGTTGTTAGATTCTAGGCTTGCAATTATTGTTTGAAAAACATATACCTCAAGAAGATTCATGTTACTTGTATTATTGTTGCAAAAAGTATACCTGCAGGCCCACTCCAATAAAAATCCCATATCAAGATTATCTCTTTCGAACTCCACATATAAGAGAGTTGTATGTTTTAAAGAGTTACCAACTCCATTTCAGCTTCCACAAATTCCTTGAGTGCTTGAACTTCACTTTCAACATAATTGGTGTGTGGATTGGCAATTTAGTGTCAACTTAACAGGATAAACTACTATCCCACATGTTAGTTTTGTATTTTGTTCCTTTCTTTAAGGTAAAAAAACCCATACTATAGATGATGTGCAACTTTATCTAAATTATCAAAAAGTCCAACTGTATATCTTATCGTTTCTTTATGAAATGTATTTTGTACAACTAAAAAGATATAGTTTAAGAGGGTAGAATCAATGTATTTTAGACAACTAAAAATATATAGTTTAAGATAGTTAAATCAATATAAGATTTGGAGAGGGATAAATACTAGAGAATATCACCTGTATAATTAGTTTTATCTGTCTTTTCTTAACACCAACTATGACAACCTCCTTACTGACCAAATATTCAATTATATGATGCATAACTTTTCTTTATGAGTACTTTGAGAAGCCAAAAATAAGTGGCATATTGTTAGGGTTTTCAAATTTGAAGATGTCAAATACTTTCTAGAAATGTTTGTTTATAGCATTGATATGATTCATAATAAAACAATCAAAATTATTAGCACTACGATCAACCTTTCCTTTTATCTTGCTCCTCCAAGGATGTTTGTGATATCATCTTCATGCTTAGAAATTTGTTCAAAGGGTGCATTTAAATAAAATAGATTGTGACCTATCTTTTTACAAAGACAATGATATTCCTACATTATAATGTACAAATAATTTACTCCCTAGACAGATCATGTTAACATTAAAAGTCATTTTCCAGCACCCCTTCAAATCTGGTATATATTAGTGGTCAAAATATAGTGATAATTGGTTGGTTTATTTAGAGTTAATATGTTTTTAACATAGTATTTATTTATTATTTAATAATTAGTTAACCAAATTTTAATAATATATTGGATTTGTCAAATTTAAATATATTATTATGATAGTTAAATTTTTTTATACATACTATTTAAATTATATAATTTATAAATAAATATAAATATGATGATGACAATAAGTTTTAGATGTCTTTTAAATTAATGTTTTATCTAATAATTATCAAGATGCACTCTATTATTTTGAAAGTCGATTTTATCAAAGTTTTATTAAACAATAAATTTATAGAGATCATTTTAATTTATATTTAAATTATAATTAATCATGTGATGTTGTTATATAAGGGTACATTGAAAATGAGATGTTTCTCAAGGAAACATCTATTATTTAAACTATAAAACTTTTATACTTGTTTATTTAATCTATTTATTATGTAAATAAATAAAATATATGACAAGAACAATTAAATTTTAGATATTTTTAAAATTAATATTTTATTTAATACTTATCAAGATGTACCATATTATTTTAAGGATTGATTCTATGAAAATTTAATTTAAAAATAAATTTATAGAGATTATTTTAATTCAATATTGATATTTAAATTATGATTATAAGTAATCATGTGATGTTATATAGGGGTACATTGAAAATGAGATGTTTCTCAATGGAATAATAATTTAGGGCTTACACTTTTTAATCTCTTTTTTTCTTATTTTTATTTTTAATATCATATATTATTAATTTATGGGGAATTTTTTTTTTGTTTCACAAATCTAGACATTGGGTCTGTTCTTTTATATTTAAAAATTTAACAAAGATAAACATTGATCCTATTAACAAAGGTGGAATCCAATTGAGTAGTATCCTTTTACTGAAGGAATCCTTAAACTTATGGAGACTCCCAACAAAGCTATTGTTTCTCAAGAGGAACATAATATAATTAGTTTTATCTATCTTTTCTTAACACAAACTATGACAACCTCCTTACTGACCAAATATTCAATTATATGATGCATAACTTTTCTTTATGAGTACTTTGAGAAGCCAAAAATAAGTGGTATATTGTTAGGGTTTTCAAATTTGAAGATGTCAAATACTTTCTAAAAACATTTTTTTATAGCATTGATATGATTCATAATAAAACAATCAAAATTATTAGCACCACGATCAACCCTTCCTTTTATCCTGCTCCTCCAAGGATGTTTGTGATATCATCTTCATGCTTAGAAATTTGTTCAAAGGGTGCATTTAAATAAAATAGACTGTGACCTGTCTTTTTACAAAGACAATGATATTCCTACATTATAATGTACAAATAATTTTTTCCCTAGACAGATCATGTTAACATTAAAAGTCATTTTCCAGAGCCCCTTCAAATATGATATATATTATGTGGTCAAAGAAGTCGTTAGAATGAAGTTGGCAGTGAATATATACAAAAGCACATAAAATGTATGTTCCACCTCTGGATCCGCGACAATTTAAATTATATCTCACATTTGTTTATCTTTGATGATATATTAGTGATCCTAGCCAAAGGCTCTCTCTATATAAAATAGTTGGAGGGAGGCTACCCAGAGCTCTTTCTCCATGTTCTCTGCATAACCATACTTTTACAGTATCATTATTGTGTGACCTTGGACCTTGATTAAATTGTATAGGGAAATTGTCTGAGAGAAGTGCATCCTGCAGCTTCCAAACTAAAACTGTCAAAGGAGTTTCTTTTCCATGAACAATCAAAGGAAGAGAAAGATCGAAAAATGTATCAAATCTTTCCATTGCTTCCAATTTATGCCCAATCAAATCAAATTTTGACATTTGATCTATTTTCAAGTCCTTGCCCGCAAAATAATTTAGTAATGATGTCACAACCCCACTTTTAACAAACTCAAAAGTTGTTATGTCATCATCTTGGCACAGTTCGGCCAAAATATCAGCAAAGATTGATGGTATTTTGTTGTCATCAGAGATAGCACAACTCATTTTACCCTTTCACATTACTATCTTTCCATTGCTTCCAATTTATGCCCAATCAAATCAACTTTTGACATTTTATCTATTTTCAAGTCCTTGCCCGCAAAATAATTTAGTAATGATGTCACAACCCCACTTTTAACAAACTCAAAAGTTGTTATGTCATCATCTTGGCATAGTTCGGCCAGAATATCAGCAATGATTGATGGTATTTTGTTGTCATCAGAGATAGCACAACTCCTTTTACCCTTTCATTATGTACCACAATTTGCACATTTATCTCTAACTTCTACAAAACTTTGAGATATACGATGTGAATACATGCAGACTATAAAAAAATTCCCCATGTTGTTCATCCTAATTTAAGGATCAAATTCATTTATATCTAACAAATTCAAAATAGCTCTAATGACAAGTAAGCAAAGGGATTGAATAGTGAAATATTTACAAAATGAGAAAGTTTGCTAAGACGAGTATGAGCAATGCAAAAATTACTTTCTATTGCCAACAAAAAATCCCTCTTATTAACACATACACAAGAGCACACTAAAAAAAACACCTAAAGGCAACTAAACATAAAGATTTAGAAGCAAGACATATACATAATATAATGTAAAGACTGAAATTTTGACACTAAAAGCCACATCAATAAAACCCGCTATTTTAGGGAGTCGGTCAACAAGTCAATGGTCGATTACATAAGTCGACAAGATATCAATAAAGTCGCTATTAAATAGAAAGATCAGAAAACAATTACGACCATATCTGTCGAAAAGATAAATCATACCTCTGTACAAAGTCGAGTGAAAACGTCAACCATATGTCGGGTGTCCTAAAGACATCACAACAAGAAATGTCCCATCAAATACAAGTAACAATAAACTGTCATGTCAAGATAATGATTCAATAGATTTTTCGACCAACTGTTGAGACATATAGTAAAAGATTAATAATAGCCTCAATTACAAACTTCCATCTCATAAAAAGAAAGGCAAACCTCAGAGTCGAGAAATACCACCATGACGAATACAGATGCACGTAGCACTTTAAGGTAATGTCCTTCCTAAAAAAAAAAAAACTTCAGAAACCTGTTCACAAAAGTTAGCTAGGGAGAGAATATTGTGGGAGTGCGTTTCCACCCTACCACGAAGCTGTAACACTTCCCCAGAATCTTTCCTGACATGAAAGACACCCAGCCCAGCTAGAGATAGTTTAACGAAGTAAAACTGCCTGAAGTAATGGAATTAGTGTGCCAAATATTTCTATACTCTAAAATACAACTAAAGGTCACCTTAATACATATTCTTAATTAAGAAAATGGGATGTCAACTTTTCCTTTCCTTTCCATTTCATAGAATTGAGGTTCCATCTCACACATGGAACATAATGGTAATTCATAATTTTCTCTAGAAGTCATTACATACAATGATCATCATGGAAAATTTTACATCTATCACACATCTAATATAAAACAAGTAAGGTAAAACAGTACTCCTTAATATGTTCATGAGCAATATATTGTTATCTTGGACATTCAAAAAGTACTTCAAAGATATGACAAATGAAGCAA
>MU226229.1:1215657-1227491 GCA_018584345.1 Thuja plicata
CTAAGATTCCAAGTAATCAGAAACCCAAAAACAAATGTAGTGCAAAAGAAAATGGCGATCATGGAATGTTGTGCTCCTATTCTTAAAAATCATTCATTTATTCATTCTCTTTTGTTCTACCTCAGGTGCAGGCCTTTTCCCCAAATCCTTCTTAGAAATTTCTTTTACACATAGAAAATAGTCCATATAGAATGCATTATTAATTTATTGCTGAGTTATGAAAGAAATTCGAAGAAGGAAGAATTGAAAAGCAAATATATCCAAGAAATGAAAGTTTTTTTTTTTTTTTCCGGAAATCGCACCCAATATTTCCTTAAACCATTGAAGCACAGAACAGATATTATACATCCTTCTTCCATTGTTGAGTTGAAAAATAGAAAGAGAATATTTTTGTTTTGAGATGAAGTTATATTTTGATTGCCTAATAATCAAAGTCTATTTACAATACAAGAAGGGACCAAGCTTAATGATTTGTTAAGGTACCTGTCCTGAGTTATAAAGTGTTAGTATATACATTTTCAGTCACCATGCGATGCAGTCAAGGATGGTGAACCAAATTAGCCATTCACCTATACAACTCTCTATACATTTGTGGAAACAATCACCATTAAAATATACGTTCATTATTAATCAGATTTGATTACATACTTGACATAGAGTCGGAAAGAAGACTGAAAAATAATTCACCTTCAGACACATAAGGCTTTTAACATAACAGTAGAATTTCAGAAAACCTTTCATCACAAAATTACCTCTAAATGCCCAAACATGGTGAATATTGCCATGGATAGTTATGCCAACTCATCACTTTTCTTTGAGGCATGCTCAGCAAGATGTTCCTCAGAGCAAGATTCGGCTTAATGCCTTCGTATGGCAATCTCCCGTGAACAACACTGTGATATTCATCTGCATCAATTTCATCTCCTAATGCTCGAAGGATACAGCGTATCATCTAAATCGAATAGCAAGCAGTCGAATTGAGAGCTGTGCAACAAATTCCCTCCTTCCATGACGATAAAGCTAAATTCTTTTCAACAGAGCTTCAAAACTTGTGCAGAAAATGGGCAGAGCAGAGCAAATAATGGATGTCGCGAGAAGAGGGAAGTCCTCAATTTTTTTTTTTACTAGATGGAAAGAGCGAAGAGGAGGTAGTTGGCAATGATGAGGAAAGAGAGCGTCGATCATGCAAGAAGATTCCTGCCTAACTGAACTCAGTTTCCACCTCCACTAATCACAAAAATCTTGATGACCAAAATAAATTACTTCCTATTAATTAGCAACCACTCTATGTTAAAAATTAAAGTTTCCGCTAAATTATCGGTAAAGAAGAAAGTGGGTTGTGACATATAAACTCTACTAGGAGTTTGTGAAATGCAAATATTGTTCACTATTGCAAGCCAATGCAAAAAAAACTAATTAAAAATTAAACAACTAAAAAACCCAACAAACCCATCTTCTCATGTAGATACAATCTAGAATGTTTCCTAAACCAATTAAATGTACAAATATGTCTTATAGAATGAAAAGCTAAGTTTGAAAACTATAGCATAAACCTGTCTCATGATAGGCTTTGACAATTCACCACCACTTTTAAGAATGCATCTTAAAAAAAATAGATTAAATTATTATCTGTGCATATATAAAATTATCTCTAAAATATTAATTTATATATAGTCTATCAACGTAAATCTTGGATCTCCTTTGAATGCAAGTGCTAGCTTTTAGACAAACTTTTATATTTGCTAAGTGGGATTGAACAACTACTTTTATGGAGAAGGATGCCTTAACCAATATGATAATTTTAAATCACACTAATATTCATTGAAATGCATAAATTTCATTATCAACGTCTTTACATTGAATAAATAATGATATGGATTGAATAGCTTTTCAAATGTTCATTAAAGTCAATAGCACATCTTCTTAATTGGAATTCCGCTAAGGATGTGTGAAACTAAATATGTGCATTTCTAAAGGTTCTACAATTGCTTATCAATATTATATTTTAATATAAATAAGAAATGACAAATGAAAGTGATAATTGGTTGGTTTATTTAGAGTTAATATGTTTTTAACATAGTATTTATTTATTATTTAATAATTAGTTAACCAATTTTTTTAGATTTGTAAAATTAAAATATATTATTATGATAGTTTAATTTTTTTTATACATACTATTTAAATTATATAATTTATAAATATAAATATGATGATGACAATAAGTTTTAGATGTCTTTTAAATTATTGTTTTATCTAATAATTATCAAGATGCACTCTATTATTTTGAAAGTCGATTTCATCAAAGTTTTATCAAACAATAAATTTATACAGATCATTTTAATTTATATTTAAATTATAATTAATCATGTGATGTTGTTATATAAGGGTACATTGAAAATGAGATGTTTCTCAAGGAAACATCTATTATTTAAACTATAAAACTTTTATACTTGTTTATTTAATCTATTTATTATGTAAATAAATAAAATATATGACAAGAACAATTAAATTTTAGATATTTTTAAAATTAATATTTTATTTAATACTTATCAAGATGTACCATATTATTTTAAGGATTGATTCTATGAAAATTTAATTTAAAAATAAATTTATAGAGATTATTTTAATTCAATATTGATATTTAAATTATGATTATAAGTAATCATGTGATGTTATATAGGGGTACATTGAAAATGAGATGTTTCTTAATGGAATAATAATTTAGGGCTTACAATTTTTTATCTCTTTTTTTCTTATTTTTATTTTTAATATCATATATTATTAATTTATGGGGAATATTTTTTTTTGTTTCACAAATCTAGACACTGGGGCTGTTCTTTTATATTTAAAAATTTAACAAAGATAAACATTGATCCTATTAACAAAGGTGGAATCCGATTGAGTAGTATCCTTTTACTGAAGGAATCCTTAAACTTATGGAGACTCCCAACAAAGCTATTGTTGCTCAAGAGGAACATAATATAAAGATTTTTGAGAGGGAGGCACAACCCACTCTTTCTCAAAAGGAGAAAAATATAAAGAATCCTGAGAGGGAGACACATTTAGAGGAAGGGGAGATCCCCATTCCTACTATCCCAAGCACTATAAAGTTGATGGGTAATGGTGGCTCAATAAAACCTTCCACGGCTCATGTAATCTCTCCAATACCCAAGGTTCCTCCCTCAAAAGAAAACCTTTTATTCTTTGGGAGCTACTTACAAGTACCTATCCAAAAATGGATGATAAGGGATGGACAACTCAAAAAAAGAAAATGAGGAATAAGAAAATTAATGTTGGGGTTGAATTGAAGAATGAACATCCCCATAGAGGCTTACATAACATAAGTAGCAAGGGAAATTTCTATTGGAAAGTAGAGGTCTGTAGATTCCACATTGAAAATCAAGAAATGAAATTCCTATTATGGAATATGAGGGGCCTCAATAGCCCACATAAACAATATGCCCTCTAGAACTGTATCTTTGAGAAGAAGATTGAGATTTTGCTGCTACAAGAAACTAAGATGAGTGACAAGACCTTCTGCATTGTTGCTGAACACATTTGGCCTGGATCCTGCTTATTTATAAGTAACACTAATGGATATTTAAAGGGAGTGGTTACAATGTGGGATCCTAGGATGTTAAAGGGGGATATTCTCTCTTATTTGCCTAAAAATTTGACTGTTAAATATGCTTTGTAGAATAACTTATGGTGTTTGGATTATGTTTATGCTCCCATCTCCCACTCTAACTACAAGGTAGTTTGGGAGGAGATATATTCTATGGTACTGGTTGATCAAGATAATCATTGGATAGTGGTTGGAGACTTTAATTCCCCTCTATTTCCCTCTAAGAAGAAAGGTGTTGAGGGGTATTTTAACACACTCATCAACATGCAAGTAGAACACCAACTGCACCACCTCTCCTAAGAGGAAACCAACATCACTGGTAAGCCCAAGGTCCAATTGTTTTAGGTCATGACAAAGATAGATAATATAGTGACAAATATAGTTGTACTTGTATAAGGGGCTATTGGTAA
Organism: Thuja plicata; assembly: GCA_018584345.1. Classification (NCBI taxonomy): domain Eukaryota; kingdom Viridiplantae; phylum Streptophyta; class Pinopsida; order Cupressales; family Cupressaceae; genus Thuja; species Thuja plicata. The sequence continues at coordinate 1,219,693 of MU226229.1, forward strand.
TCAAGTAAACATGTGGTTAAATGTAAGAGGAAATCAACAAATAACATAAACAATGTATGAGAATACTGCTCCAATCACCTATTGCACAAGATTGGACATGATTAGCACTATATTAGCAATAAGACAACTTGCAAATATGAAAAAAACTAATTTATATCAAGTTGTTGAAATTCCACTCCTAAACTAATTAGATCTAAAAAAAGGACAAAAGACAAGGATTTTTAACAAGAGATTTCAAAGAAATAAAATAACAAACAACACCAGAGTGATGACATATATTTTACCATTAGTATGCAAAAGGAAAACAATCGGTAATGACTACATCGAAAGACAGGTTTTAGCACAACCCGACAAAACAGATTACAGAGTAAACCGAAAGAGCAGACAAGAAAGGAACCTGACAGAGCAAGGGAACCCGATCGACAGACCTTCATTTCAAATCGAGCATCAGTCACCAAAAGTCAGTTATATCTTGAGAAATGTGGATTTGACTTCCACACAGATAAAACAATTATGTTTTATATTTAGAGTTTTGATTTGCTTTAAAACCATTTATTGAGGGACAATAAAGATAATTGTAATTGTTTTAATCAGTCCAACTGATTAAAAACATGCAAACTAGGAGATCAAGGTCAAGTTATAAACCTTTGATCATAGACTTAAGTTTGTATTATGTGAAACTAAAAAGGTAAAATCTATTGTATAAATAGATGTGTGATCATTCATTTAAGATGAATGAGAGGATGATTGTAGCCAAGGAGCACATCTATGGATCAGACTGAGAGTTTCAAAAAGTAGAACAACAAAAGATGAATTTGGTTATCAAGAACCAAGAATCAAGGCTACCGAGCAACATAGGTATTAATCAATCACATTAGGTGATACTTTGTACATGTGACTTTAATGGATATGTAATAAGTAATTGTAGATTGCATACACTCAGGTCAATGAGTATTTTTGTCTACATTCTAACAAGTGTAGCAAATAGAAGAAATCTTTTCAAGAAAGGTGGATTTAACAATCCTTTGTAAATCTCTTAACCGAGTGCACACTAAACAGTGTTGCTAAAGATCTTAATAGAGTAGACCTTAACCAGTCTCCACATAATACTCCTAACATGGTAGATCATCAGAAGTGATCAAATTGTAAGCCTTAACCGACCCCTTCCAATCTGCAGATGGTGAAGTTTTTGTGGGTGCCATCCCCACCACAGTTTTTACCTTCTAACAGGGGTTTTCTGTGTTACCATGTCTTGTGTTATGTGTCATTGCTTTCATGAATGTTTCTATGAATGTTTACATACAATTAGGATTATGAATTGATATCACATGCATAAAGAAAGAACAATATATATGATCGATAAAGCAAAGATTTCATTACATAAGGTTAAAGGTTAATTAACTAAAAAGTTTTAGAGGTACTGATTCACCCCTCCCCTCTTAGTACATACTTCTCATTATTTCCAACAATCGGTATCAAAGATATATCTATTATTTGGAAAAGTTTAAATACTTAAGAGAAAAGATCATACAATGGAGAAGTACAGGCTTGACAAAACTATTGCGAATCAGAAGCTAGAAATTCAGATCTTCTACGAGTAGTATAAAGAAGCTAGAATCAAGATGAGACAATTCTAGATGAAATAAAGATTATGGAATCTCTCCGTAGTGAAATAGACTATCAAGAAGAAGAGATACCAGATCTATTTGAGTCTTCAGGATATACCACTAGCAAAGAATCAAACACATCAGAAGAAAGCATCACAAATCTGAATGAAATCAATCAACATCTGGCTGGACAAGTGAAATCTTTGCAAATCAATCAAGAGACACAAATGGTAAGAATGACTAAAGTCATGAACAATGCTAGAAAAGATGTGCAAGAAAGAACACTATCTATTGATGATAGGAGGAAGATTACCGAAAAGCTACAAGAGAAAGTGTCAGAAATATAAAGACTTACATAACATCATCATGAGATCACAAATCAGATTATTCTTATGAGTCAGGAGGAAAACAGAATGAATACAAAACTCATCTAAAGAATATAAGCTATCAATGAGCTAAGAGAATAAAATGAAAAGCTGAAACATGAAGTGATAATTCAGTAAAAACATAATGACATGATCAAGAGAGCTAAAGAAAGAACCAAAAGGATGGATGATTTTCTAGATGGACAAAGAAGAGTCAACAACAATACCGGACTAGGGTATACCAAAAATGAAGAATCACTAAACCAAGCTGATCCAAAGAATGTCTATGATAATCTGAGACCAAGAAAGCTGACATGCAATCACTGTAGAAGGCCTAACCACACATCAAATGTTTGTAGGAGAAAAATAAAAGGTATTCCTAAATCCACACCTTCATTCATAGGAATTTTTTGTAAATGTAACAAGAAAGGACATAAAGCATATGACTGTAAATCTGAGATGAAACAACCAAAGAAGGAAACCTACATAGAAAAATACTGTCCTACTTGAAAAATGCATGGGCATACATCTCTTGAATGCATGAAGAAGAAAAGCAAGCATGGAAGCCTAAAGAGCAAGAAAATTCTTATCAACCAGAAAGAGTCAGTAACTCATATGTTTGGGATTACAACACATGGGCAAATTGCACATGTGGAAGATTTGGTCACATAGCTGCAAACTGTATGAGACAATGGACAAGAAAGTCTAGGAAATGGACTAAGCCCGAAATGACATGTCTACACTGTCATAAAGTTGGTCATTTGAGAAAAGACTACAGAGACCGAGTGATAGAAACCAACATGTTTTCCAATGGAAACACCATTGAAGAAATTAGGAATATGAGAAACAAAATGTGGAGGAAAGCTACAAACACTGATGAAGCTGGACCGAGTAATGTAATTGGTGACACCTTATCCAATGGATCTGGTGACATCACCATCCCCACCTAAGAAGAACAAGTATGGAACTGCATTATACCAGGTTATATTTTGCATCAGTTCCATTATACATAGTTAAAATAAAAAATCAACATGATTAAAGATACACTATGGTATTACTTGTTACAATTATGTGAAAACAATCCCGTCGGTCAATACATTTTGAAATGCATCGGTGTACATACAAAGCCAAGTTGAAAATACTTACCGAGAATCGTTGGTTAACGTATAAAGATAAATTCCTAAGTACAAACTGAGATCCATTGGTAATCATGAAAGTTGACATGTTGTCTTCGCAAAATACCAAAATCCTTCAGTTGATGTAATAAGTTGACAACCGCCACGAAGCATCGCGTTCCCAGTGCATATCCTTATAAATGACACAGAGGATGTCACAATAGTAGAATTGGAAAAAGAAGCCAACAAGGATATGGATATTGCTGATGAAACTTGGCCGGATAATACTATCATTGATATTACCGAAGAAGATTCTGTAGATAAGGTAAAGAGAGATGAAGATATTACCATTACATCTGATCAGCCCCAGGATCAAGATACATATGTTGATGCTGCATAAGTAAACATACCAGGCCATATGCCATTATTGATTTAGGCAATCAATATAATCTCACAGAAGGAGAAGACCCCCGAGCCCAATGCAAGCATAACCAAGGATGCAAGGGAAGGAGAAAAGAAAGAAACAACCGATGACCAGAATATCATCAGGGCAGATCAAAATGTAACAGGTGAAGACCTCACACAAAAAGATGGAGATCAAATAGAAAAAGATGCACAAATAAAAAATACAGATGAAGTGAATAAGGATACCGGTGAAGGAGACAAAACCAAAGATGCCACTCCTAAGAAAACCAAAGGAGATGCTGTAGGTAATTTAAAGGTTGATGTGGATATGTCCACTAAAAAAAAAAAGGTAGAGACCGAAGCACAACAACAAAAAGGCACTACTCCACCAATAAGCTCATCTAGCACATCAGAATAAGCATAGAAGCTGGCTATGGTTCTGCATACATGTGCATCTCAAAAGAAAAAGAAGAAAACAAAGAAGAATAAGTTGGAGGTCACACTTGATGAGATAATAGAAATACCAAAGTGTGATCCAGCTACTTTAGATTTTGAATCACTCCAAGAATATGGAGAAATTTGTCAAAGGAAATCTTTGCAAGAAAAGATTAAGGAGCACTGAGACTCCTTAGTACTAGAGACCACAAGGGATATCTTAAACCAGATAGTTCCCAACATTGATGTTGATCACAATGCACCTATCCTAGATCAACTTGCCATTCTCACCAAAACCATCACAACACAAAATGTGGATGTAGAAAAGGTGATTGAGGAACGAGCAAAACAAAATTTCCAATACAAACTGATAGAAAAGATCAACCAAGAAGTGGCTGATAAAAAGGTAATGCTTTCAGAACTAGCCAATGAATTGGATCCAATAATTACTGAAGCTATTTCCTTAATACAAAAATTGTGCACTTTTGGATAAATTCACTAAGGACAATAGTGAAAAGATAGCAAAGTTAGATTCAGATCTAAATACCAGTGCACAAGGTCTAACCAAAGATGAAAATGCAATTAAATTGCATTATGAGAAGATAATAGAAATAAAAAGGTTAAGGAAAGAACTTTGGGAAGAAAAATCACAATTCAGAGAAGAGGTTACTAAGCTACAGGCTCAACTATTACTAAACCTCACACTTCTGCAACAACACAAAAGTTTGGAAAGATAGCTAATTGCCACCCCCGAGATGTCTGTAGTAGACAACATCTACGACATGCATGCCAGGATTACACTAGAGCATATGGATCTTGAGAATCTAAAGGAGAAATGGGAGAAGATGATGGAGGAAATGAAGACCTCTCACTCTCATATTTTTGATAAATTATAGGTATAACCTTTGCCCTTAATATAAAAAAAGAGGGAAAATGATATGTACAATAAGGGAAAAATTATATGTACAATATGGGGAGAATGGTATGTATAGTACATATAGCACAAAGGGAAAAGACAAGGTGAAAAGGAAGAAATAGTATACTATACTATACTATACTATACCGACATATGCATAGGGGGAGTGATGAAATGACTAAGTAATATACATGGTGTACATACTATAAACATTTTTAGTATTTTGCACACATCCAATTTTGATACTAATGTCAAAGGGGGAGATTGATGACATATATTTTGCCATTAGTATGCAAAAGGAAAACCATCAATAATGACTATACCGAAAGACAGGTTTTAGCACAACCTGACAGAACAAATTATAGAGTAAAATGAAAGAGAAGAAAAGAAAGGAACTCGACAAAGCAAGGGAACCTGATCGGCAAACCTTCAGTTCAAACCAAGCATCATCACCGAAAGTCAGTTATATCCCGAGAAATGTGGATCTAACTTCCACGCCAGATAAAACAGTTATGTTTTATATTTATATTTTTGATTTGATTTAAAACCATTTCTTGAGGGACAAGAAACATAATTGTAATTGTTTTAATCAGTCTAACTGATTAAAACCATGCAAACTAGGAGATCAAGGTCAACTTGTAAACCTTTGATCATAGAGTTAAGTTTGTAATATGTGAAACTAAAAAGGTCAAATATATTGTATAAATAGATTTGGAATAATTCATTCAAGATGAATGAGAGGATGATTGTAGCCAAGGAGCACATCTATGGATCAAATTGAGAGTTTCAAGAAGCAGAACAACAAAAGATGAATTTGGTTATCAAGAACCAAGAATCAAGTCTACCGAGCAACACAGGTATTAATCAATCACATTAGGTGATACTTTATACATGTGACTTTAATAGATCTATAATCAGCAATTGTAGATTGCATACATTCAGGTCAATTAGTATTTTTGTCTACATTCTAACAAGTGTAGAAAATAGAAGAAATCCTTTCAAGAAAGGTGGATTTAACAATCCTTTGTAAATCTCTTAACCTAGTGCACACTAAATAGTGTTGCTAAAGCTCTTAATAGAGTAGACCTTAACCAGTCTCCACATAATACTCCTAATAGGGTATACCATCATTAGTGATCAAATTGTAAGCCTTAATTGGCCCCTTCCAATATGCAGATAGTGAAGTTTTTGTGGGTGCCATCCCCACCACAATTTTTACCTTCTAACAGGGGTTTTCTGTGTTATTGTATCTCGTGTTATGTGTCATTGCTTTCATGAATGTTTCTATGAATGTTTACATACAATTAAGATTATGGATTGATATCACGTGCATAAAGAAAGAACAATAGATATGATTGGAAAAGCAAATATTTGATTACATAAGGTTAAAAGTTAATTAACTAAAAAGTTTTAGAGGTACTGATTCACCCCTCCCCTCTCAGTAAATAATTTTCATTATTTTCGACACAGAGGACATAAACCATTCAAATACTCAAACTTGGATAAGGAAGGTTAGATCAGATCACATAAACCATGAACTTACAAATTAGAAAATCTACAGTTCATAAGATCATAGGGCCATCATCAAAGAAACATGAAATAATAAATGGTTTCTCAAAATCCATCAAATTTCAAAGCCATACCACATATGCAATCATGCAAGATAAATTTATCCTCAAAGAACGAATTAAATTGATCCAACTAATTTTTCCATCATAGAAAGTAAATATCCAACAACTAATACCAACTAATCAATTGGCCGAGTAAATTTCATGAACAAACAAAAGGCTCTTGAATTTAAAATTTGTATTTAATTTTGCAAAAACCAGAAACTTAACACACTTATATTGCAACACCAAATGTATACTAATTTCAAATAAAGAATTCCCAACCCTTCTTAAATCTAAAATTTGGGTTTAAACGGATTTCACATTCACAATTTTCCAAACTCATATCTAGGGTGTTTGGGCATTTTTATGGGTCAAAATAAAATTAAAACTATAGTTTAACTATCTAAAATTACCACTAAAGTATTACATAATGGTATGACAATGAGTTTACAACTCAAAATAGTTCTCATTTGTGAAAAAATACACCCTAAAAGTTTGAGCAACGCTCTAGTTTGGACGACTAAAACCCCACTCCTCCAATTACACCTTTCTTACATTTTCTTAAGTTTATTATCAGTAAATTGAGGCTTCATGCTTGCACGACCCTCAGGGATATCTAGAGACATGTTAGCAATAATCCAGGAAGATGTTCCATGCTCAAAATCTACAAAAAAGTGGTGAAAATGTGGCTGCCTTTTTTCCTATATATTTATCTTATCAGTTGATAAAAAAATTCAACAATATTGTTGATATTGAGAGTTTTCATATAGCCACGTTGAACTTGCCAATTTTTTTGGAAGGTCATCAATCTCTTGCTAGAATTTTTGAATTGCAGAAGCTCTACCCTCATATTGGTCACTGTTAGTAATAACTGAGAGGGGGGGGGGGCGTGAATCAGTGGCCTCAAAATTTAATCCGTAAACCAACCCTTTAAACTTATAACCACAAATTATATCTCAAGTTATCTTCTATCCTACAAGATGAATGCCTTGAATAACTTATACCAATTTACTACTTGTTGGATTGCTCTGTTAAACCTTCTTCTATATGTTCACCGATAAGCAGTCATCTATTTACCGAAATACAGTAAATATGTAGAGTATACTGATAAATCCAGAATGAATTATGTAAGATACAAAATAGTAAATAAATGAATCATACACACATAACACATGGATTTTAATGTGGAAACCCTGTTAAGGGAAAAACCACTGGGACGGGTACCCCAAATTTTCACTCTTCTAAAGTGAGCCCTGTTAGGAGCCAACCCTGTTAAAGGTTACAAACACATTGTTAGGTGTGACCTTGTTAGAGGATTTTATACATAGAGGTTGTCACTTAGTATC
>MU226229.1:1227541-1245758 GCA_018584345.1 Thuja plicata
ATCAACCTTTTTGGCACTCCTTGAGATGTACCTCAATATATAGAAGACTGTTAAGTCCTGCTTGGTTAAGAGACTTGATGCTTCAATGGTTAAACTGAAACACTATGACCTGTTCATATTGCAACTTAAATTGTAGATCTTTAGATCTATTTAAGTACATTACCTCTCTGACCAATGTATAAATTCAATCCTTGTGCTCCACACTTTCTGCTCTGTGATGATGTGCTCACTTTTGGTCGGTGCCTGTAGAATTCCTTAGCTCTCCCTTCAACTTGTTTGATCAGGACTACATGAAGTTTTTCTTCATCAGTTTCTCTTCATCATCCTCTTTTTATTCACTCCCCTTAATTCCATTCGTAAATGAATTAATCTTGTCTCTTATATAGACATAATATTCATTGTTTGTTGGTTCTTGATTCTTGGCGTGATAAACAATCCAGCCAATTAGATTTAAAGCATAACTCTTGATTTGTCTCATAAATATATTCTTTCCAACTATACAAATTAGCTTTAAATCAATCACTTATCTCTGGTCGAATAAAACAAAGTAGACAACTAGTTAAGTCCTTATTTAGCTTTGCTAGCTAGATATTTTGTCATTTTCTAAACTCTTTGTTCTGTCGGTCACCACTGTAGTTAGTCATCAGTGACAAATGACTGATCCATTGGTGAGACTCCAGTTAGCTTCGTGATCTTTGTCTGTCGGGCATCATTGGAATTTTACTCGTCGGGCAACTTTGTATCTTTGGTTGTCAGGCACTTTGAGTCTTTAGCTCGAAGGGAAACCTTCTGAATTTTCTCATCGAGCAACACTATGCTTCTGATCATCAGGTATCACTTGTGACTGTTCTTCTTTTCTCTGTCCGTTGGTGTGCACTCTATTGGTGTTGTTTGTCACTTAGTGAATACTTGACTTTTATGCATTGTTGAAAGCATAACCTTTTTTCCTTTGATTCTCTGAAGTCTTTGGCATCACATACATGATGATATAGATGATATTAAGTTGACATCAATGAAAATATAGTCCATTAACTGATTTAATGACCTGCATTATCTTTCAAATTAACATTATCAAACATTCAATCAGTTACATGTCATCAGTCACAATTTGTGTCAGTGGTCTCTTGATGATTTTTACCCAATTTGGATTGCTCGTGGTATCGTAAGAGATTTTACTTCATTGGGATTACAAAAATCATATCTCCTTTTGCATGAAAGGTCATTGTCAGTACCATTTCAATCTTATTCAAATCACTTATTTTATGAACCAAAGAAAACTAACTAGGGAGAAACAAGAAACAAACAAAATGCATACATCATAACCCATGCACAAAAAATTGAACACCTAATTCCTCTAAAATTGTAGAGACTCAGGGTTTGAGTATGTTGGCATCCCCAAATTTTTCTTGCCTTAATTTGATTGTATGGATTATGAATGGCTTAGTGTTCGTGCATAACAAAAATGACTTTCCTGAACTCCTTTCATTGAAGGTGTCTTTATGCATTACTTATCATGATGAAACTTATTAAAACAAAAGACGATTAATGCAAAAATCAAAAGGAAACTAGAATAAAACCTAACCCAACAAACAACAAAGTAGATGACACAAAATACAAAAATCCTAAACAATGCGACAAAAAATAATAGAAATAAAAAAAAAGGAACAAAAGAGAGACCAAAAATTGGGAAAACAAAAAGGGGGGGGGGGGGGGGGGGGGCAGGTAGTGATTTAGGTATCGATATTTCGAGGGATTTAGGTCTCCTCACATCATCAAAACCTCAAAACCTTGAAACCTCAAAAATTTGAAACTCCAATTGTCAAAGATTTGAAATTTTGATCCCCAAAACTTTGAAAGCCTGATCCTAAAAAATTTGATACCTTGAAACCTTGAAAATTCAAAAAATCAAAACCTCAAAACCTCATAACTTTGAAATACTGATCCTTGAAACTTTGAAACTCTGATCCTCAAAACTTTAGAACTTCAAAACCTCAAAACTTTGAAACCTTAAAACCTCAAAATTTTGACACCCTAAAACCTCAAAAATTCAAAAATCCAGTACCTAAAAAATTCAAAACCCTGGTCCTCGAAGCTTTGAAACTCCAATTTTTATCTCTATAGGATATTTTTTTGTCATTAGTTTAGACAAAGTCATAAGAATCAGAAGATTCAATCGATGAAATGCAGAAAAGAAAATATATGAGCAGTCGATAATGTACACCAAACAAAGCAGTGAAGTCGGTAAAGCACAGACACTACACCGAGAGTACACAGGTTACCAAACACCAAGAGCACATACAATACACTGTGTTGACAGTTACCGAGTACTGAAGATAAAGTTAACCGAGTAAAGATAAGTTACTCCACCGAGTTACTTAATGGATTGTAAAGTGATAAGGATGCATTTAATATAGTGAAACAATATTACTTGTGATTCTACAATGCATGAAGATGATTTTGTTACATGATCAACGATCAAAATAATTCAAAGAGAAGATTTGAGAAGAAAATTAAGCAGTTAATCAAAGATTTATATTTCCTAGAAAAACACTAAGTACCGAGGTAAAAGTGACACAGTCACTGAGTGGAAAAGAAGATCTAACAGTCAAAATAATTTATCAGCAACCTAACACATAAGATTAAGAGGAAATAAATCTTATACTTAAAGGATAATTTATATAGCAGAAGTGTGTGATAGAGACAACAGAGGAAAAAGAGACAGGGTATAGAGAAGGCTAATATTGAAGAAAAAAATTAGAGTAGAGAGCACTGAGATGATATTTTGCTACAATAGAGAAAAACCGAGAAGTGTTACAAATTTTAATTGAGGTAACACAAGTATTTTAGAGCACATAGAGTCTGATCAACATTTTTAGTTGATGCATTATAGCGGACATTTATAAGTTGTTAATACTATTGTATTGAGAGCTAGAAATCCAAATACTAGGTAGATCTTAACTGATCTGATTTATGTAAAACCTTTAACATGGTACATATCTAAGTGTAGAGATTGTAAAATCCTCTAACCAGGTAGACCTAATAGGTCTTTGTATACTCTTAATCAGGTAAGCTATCAAAATGGATAAATTATGTAATCTCTAACTAAGCACCCTTTATACTACAGCTAGTGAAGGTTGTGGGTGTCATCCCCACCGCAATTTTGTCCTATAACCAAGGATTTCTACGTAAAAAAAATCATGGAGTTATGAGTTCATTTACTTGAATGATTTTATGTTATGTTTTATTTCAAATTATTAAAATTGGTAAAAAACATCAACAGTATACAAATTAAGTTATAAAATCTTTATCGATACTGATTCACCCCCCCTCTTAGTCCCAAATTTCCACAAGTTGTTCCAAAAATTGGTATCAGAGCTTATACTCTTGAGTTATAGTGTTTGACCACATGAGAGTTAAAGATCCTAGTCATGGAAAGTTTTAGGAAATTCAAAAGACTTGATGGTCTTGAGTCTTAATTGGAAGATGCAAGAGAGTTAATCATTGATTTGAAGAAGAAACTTTAGAGATCTCTAAGGGTTAGATTGAGAATTTATGATGAACTAAAGGTTACACAAGAACAAGTTGATACACTTGAAAAAAAATCTAAAGGAGGTGTTACTGATGAATCCGAGACAATTATAAAATAAATACTAGAAAAGAATGATACACTTACCGAGCAGTTGGACATAATGAAGATATATTTTGAAACCATCATGATAAGAATGACCGAATTGATTGAAGGAAAGATAATTACAGAAGATGAAAATAAAATGGCTGAAGATGATAAAAGACAAGTTGAAATGAATCTATTGGAAAAAGATAATGAGCTCATGAGAATAACACAAGTTGACTATGACATGGTCGATAAAATTCTGAGTGCAAATCAATATAACACCAGAAAAGAATTTGAGAATCAAGCACTGAAAGCTAAAATTGAAAAAATGGATCAAAGACTAAAACCTGAGAAAGATGCAAATGCAATACTGAAAAGAAACGAAGAAGAACTGAAATATCTGAATCAACACTTCAAGAATCAGAAGAAAAGAAATGACAAAATGGGTATTGGTTTCAAAGAGGACAACACCACCGAGAAAGGAGAATCATCAAAAGCATAGAAAGATGAAAGTACTGCATCCCCACCGAGACAAAAAAAGCCAAGTTGTAATTATTATGGGAATCCTGGACATACTGCTAATGTTTGTAGGAGCAAGAAAGGTAAATCACTGAGTATACCTAAGTTTAATGGTTATTGTTTTAGATGCAATAGGTATGGACATCAAGCATTTTAATGCAGAACTAATCTTGCTAACAACACAATGAAACCTAAATTTAATGGTTACTGCAAGAATTGTATTAAGTTTGGACACAGAGCCGAAGAGTGTAGATTAAAGAAAATAAATGAAAATTGGAATCCTAACCGAGAGAATGCTAAAACTAATCAAGAAGGCATTTCTATACCATGAGACTATAATACAATAATTTCATGTTTATCCTATGGAAGGTATGGACACATTGCTGCAAACTATATGTTGATGCACAAAAGGAACAACAAAAAAGCATGGAGAAATCCTGACATGGAATGTTTTCATTGTCATCAGGTAGGACACCTTGCGAGGAATTGTAGATACTGAGGTGATGCATCAACCAAATATGAATCTAAAGTAAATCCCCTACTTCTATTGAGGAAATTCAAGAACAAATGAATAAAACTTGGAGGAGAAAGACTCAAGATGAAGGGACATCATCTAGAAGCACATACTACACCATCTCTACCGAGTTGGTTGCACTGAGATCCACCTAGTCAGTGAGAGGTATGTAGGATCTGCATGATTATAATAAATCCTACTTCAGTTCCTCAAAATAGAGTTGAGATCCATATCAGCATATTGAGATGCAATTGGATAAGTTGTATAAGTTTTGGATGAATATTATTATATATAATTATTTTGTTCAACTCGGTTGAGAAAAGAAGCTATGTAGTAGGTTAAAAGTTAAAAGGGACTTGGCAAGCACATTTAATGCACATTAATAGAGCCGTTGGAAACCACAATCAAGGAAAAAGTATAAATACATCATTTTGAAAATCATTTGAATCTAACATCTACATAAAGAACTTCATGCACATTTGCATAGTGACTATCCCAAGCAAATTCAAAGCGACTACGAGGTATTTTGTGAATCTTTGCAAGAGTTTTTAAAAACATATGAGATATTTCCAAGTTGATTTTGCAAAGTCGTAGTTTCACAAAGCATGCCCTAGTTTGTTTATTTGAAGCATTTGAAGTTATCAATGTCACAAAAGTTACAGACACAGTTGTTAAGGAATTAGAACCAGTTAATCCAAAATAAAAATCACCCCCAACTATATCTGCAAAAATAGATATTGATGGGAGCCCTATCTTCAATACCATTGAGATTTATTTTAATCAAATATGTATGCACATTTATACATTGCAAGATTGAGGATTTGTGCGAAGCTGAAATTGATATATTATTTAACAAGTTGTGTGAGAATGGGAAAGTGAAGGACGAGCATATTCACTCGAAAGTAAAAGGTTTGAAAGATGTTGTTCACTTACCAAGGGGTTTTAAGACAAGATGGATAAGAATGGTACTCAGCCGAGTACATGACCAATTCATATGGTCAGATGAACTTGTGAAGATCACTAAGGACATATTGCATATCATTACTAGATTCCCCATTGGAGACAAGCCCAAGGATACTAAGCAAATAAAAAAGGGTAAGCTCACCAAGTTTACTAAAGCACAATGGGATGGAAGAGGGATGAGAATATCCATTGTAACAAACCCTGATTTACAGTATGCTTGCAATATCTTATCATACCAAGTGTTCCAATCATTCAGAGTGGATAGTATACCATGCAGAGTAGTGGATTTGGCATACAAGCTAGTAAATAAAGTACTCAAATTGGATGTATGTGAAATCTTGTTGAAACAATTAGAAGACAATGTGAATACAATCAGGAAAGAAAAGACTAACACACTGAAGTGTGGTTCATTATTGGTATGTATATTCTTCTATTTTAATAATTCATTTCCTTCCATTGGAGATGTAGTTTGGATCCCCAGAAGACCTATTCTTTATCAAATAAATGAGTACATACAAATATTAGGGGATAATTTTGATGCTATCATGTCTGAATATTTTTTGAATTTCTAAGAAAGAATGCATAAGAGGTATAGGATGTTACTCCAATTGAGCATTGAAGTTGTCATTAGTATTCAAGCACTCAACATGGAAAATTGGTAACAAAGTCACAAACATGATTTGGTATATTCAACAAAGTGCAGAGTTAACCGAGAGGACTGATCATGCCTAGAGTTAATCAAGTATAGTGATACTTGAGATAATAGACAACACTGAGCTACACAATATAACTGAACAACAGTATAATCGAGATACACAGACTACACTGAGCACCGAGAGACAATAATAACCGAGTAGACCAGAGGCCACATAAAAGTTTTCTATGGCACATTATTAGATGTAACAACTTTTTTGCCAATCGAGATAACAATTTACAACAATCGAGGAGAGCATTAATTATAGATATACAACATTAATTGTTTATATCTCCTATGTTAGATGATCAAGGTAAATTATGTACATCATTGATCTTAGGATAGGGATGTAATTGTGAAACCCTAATTAGGTCATAACATTTGATATATAAATGTATAGATGTCAAATTTCATAATGTATGTTGATCAAGCAATGATAAATTAGCAGCCATACTACAGACATCAGAGATCAGACAAGGGATTTTAAGGACAGAAACTACATTGCAAGAATCAGTTTTCAAAACATAAGCAAGGCTATCGAGCAGAACAGAGAAGAAGGTATTATCATTCAAATTGAGGTGATATGTTTTGAATGTACTTAATGGATCTGTATTAGAAATATTGAGATTGAATATGTTTTAGATCAAACTTCTGTTACTCTCTAACAATTTTAATAGACCCCTAAATCTCTTAATAGAGTAGACTTGACTATCTTTTGTAAATCTCTTAACCGAGTGCACACATAACTTGTGTTGCAAATTCCTCACACGAGGTAGATCTAATCGATCTCATTTTTACTCCTAACAAGGTAAGATCATCAGAAGTGATCCTTCTTTGTAAGCTTTAACAGGCTACTTTATTTACTGCAGTAGTGAAGTTTTGTGGGTCTCATCCCCACCGCAGATTTTACCTTCTAACATAGGTTTATTATGATGTATTCTCTTAAAATGGAAGCACTTCCATGTTAAGAACATTTAGCCCTCCTTAGGGGATTTTTTTGACCACCATCATACTGTCCCCTCATTTCTGCATCATCCTCTAATTTTTTTCCTGTTTAGGACCCTGATTGGGCCTATCCGGGCACCTTCTATCCCACCTGGCACATTTTCCAGGGGTTCTGACCCCCTGGGTCAAGGTTGACCTCAACCTTGACCTAGGTCAGGGTTGAACTTGACCTTGAACTAGGTCAGGGTCGACCTAGGTCCCCCTTCCAAATCTGGAAACTTGTCAGCTTTCAGAGGTCATCAAATATTCATTTTTCCCGCTTTCGGGTCGGCTGTTTTGGGTTGCAATGTGGAAAATCCTAAATTGTATTTAATATAGGTCCTCTTCTAGGGGCATGGGTCTAATTAGAATTTAATTCTCCTATGTTTTCCTCCTTATAATATTGTGCCCTAAGTTCATATAAAAGGAAGCCTTTCTCTCTCATTTTCTCTAAGTGATACAAGAAGTGATATTGAGCAAAAAGAAGTCTTCTAAGTGCAAAAAAGCTCTAACTAAGATTTTTTCAAGAAGAAAAAGGTTTAAGAATCCATTTTTATACATGTTCTCAAGCTTTCAAGGTGTTCAAGTCTTCCTCTCAAGCATTCAAGTTCTCCATTGAAGATTAAGGATTCAAGCTTTCAAGCCTTTGAAGGGATTAGGTTCAAACATTCAAGATTCATCATTCAAACCCTAGATCTAGCCATCATGGTGGTGTGATCTTCCTTCAAGATCCTTTGTGCATCCTAAAGACTCATTCATCTTCTCTTCAAGGTGGATTCCAAGCATACAATCATGGAGGTTTATGGTTTCCATTGAGTCCAAGCTTTCATATTTACATACTTATTAGATTTGAATTACAATTGCATATCTATTCAATATCATAGTTTCATTCTTAGATTCAATTCTACTACTTGCTAGAATTATATACTTTATTTATTTCAAGGTTAATTCCTAAATTAGGGTTTGACTAAGGAAAACCCCTCACCCAACAAACAAATCTCTTTTTATTGCAGGTATAGGTTTAGGATTGAAGATTTGATCTCAGATTTGGATACCCTTTTCAGCGAACTATCAGGATCCATGAACAGATTTTCTGTTAGACCTGTGCAGGTCAGGGTCAAGATTATTGGGTTAGCAGTGAGAGTATTGGGTCAAGGTCAACCTTTTTCATAAGATGGTATCGGATTGGAAAAATATTTCTAGGTTTTGTTCGTCTCTGCATTTCCTTTCTAGATCATACTTTAGATTTTCTAGAAACAGAGTACAGACCTCAGAAAACAACATTATTTGATATGAAATTATTTAAGGTTAGTACTTCCTCTCAGCCTTTTCAATTACTATCATATATCTTATCTCTTTAATTAAAAGAACAGAATTTATGATCTTCTTCCTTTCTCTCATTTTTGAATGGTTGATTCTTTTGTGCATTGATCCTTCTTTAGGGTTAATCAATTTGGATATTTCATTTGTGCATTTGGGGATAAAAGAAGGAGCATCTTATCTTCCTTCCCCCTATATTCTTAATCACACAACAATTCAATATCACAATCACATACACAAAATAAACAAATTAAATGTAAAGGTTAAGGAAATACAACACACCTAATAATAAAACAAAATCAATTTTCTTCCTTTACATTTTGATGAACCCGCGATGGACAACTCTTTCTTGTTGGTGTTAGATGCTTTGCCTCTCACATTAGCTCTTGCATACATATTAAATTATTTTTATTTTATGCTCTTGCATTCTAAAATTAAAAAAAATATATATATATTCATAAAAATACATAAACACTTCTTGCATCTCATTCATTATGAAGATCTTTTGGTGTATGGCTATTTTTCTTATTATGCTTCTTTTAGAATCTCTTTATAGTACCTATGATTTCAATGAGAGTATCATCCATTTCATCATGTTTGTTAATCTTCATATTTCACTTTCTTATGCTATTTTGAGATTAACCAATACTACTCTTCCTACTTTCAAAACTTTCATAAAATATTTGTGTAGTGGACTCATTACTCTTTTGGATTATGTAAAGAATTGGGTTGATGATACCTCACCTCCTAATCTTCCTACTCCTATTATGCCTAATCTATCTCCTAATCTTCCTAACCCTAATCCTATCAATCCTAATGCAATTCCAAATATTCCTATCTCTATTTCTCCACCTTCAATCCCTAGTTCTTCCCACACTTATGATGGGGCTCAAGCTAGGATCCATGATAATGATGTTCGAGAATTCTTTCATTTACCTTCACCTCTTTATCCAATCCATGATGATGATAAATGGAAAAAAAAGGAAATATCTTCTAATCCTATCATTCCACCATACATGACATTTTCTCATGAGCATCATAATCAATCTCCTCCTATTGAAGCTTTGCAAGATAGGTACACTATTGGATATACTATGATAGATAAACAAGGCTATAAAGGTTTAGGGCTTGGTAACAATGAACAAGGCATTAAAAACCTGATTCATTCATCTCCTAAACAAGATATGCATGGTATAGGTTTCCCACCTCCTCCAATCAAGGTAGTGGATCTTAACCACCGTCCTCCTCTTCATATTCTTCTTCCAACACCTTCTTTAGATCACCATGATACTCCTCAAGATGTGGCTAAGAAAGTGTATGTCCAATTAATGAATTCAAAGAAATAAATATTCAAACCTATTCCGAGAAATGCTCTCTCTAAATATAAATGTCATTTTCATTATAGTAATAAACATTTACTTGCTGATTGTGTGCATTTCAAGCTATATGTTAGAGAAAGATCTTCCTTGGGAATTATATCTCATTCCTGTGCAGTACTGCAATTTCTTCATAATTTTGATATAGGGCATTCCCCTCATTCTTCTACAAGTTAGATTACATTTTTCCTCTTGTTCTTAACTGGGGGGCAAGAGGTATTTTATTCCAGTCTTCTAGGACCCATTTTTCTCTTAGCATGTATCTTGTTTGGAGTTTAATTGGTTATTCTTTCTATATTCTATCCCTATAAAATCATCCATGATATATTTTCTAGGACATTTGTTTTGTAAAGATATCTCTTTGATATGAAATCTATTGATATAATTTGATATATCCCTTGCCTTCACACCTGGGGGGCAAGGTATTTTCCTTCTTCCTCTATCTAAGGATTTACTTTCCTTAACTTAGTGGCATTTGTTTATCATATAACATTATTTCCCTATAAAGATGTATGTTTTTTACTATGGATATCCTCTTACATGAGAGGTGATTTTCCTAGGTCATCACCTCTTCTTTATTTTGCAAACTATGCTTTTGTTAAACTCTTTCTCTTGCTTTGGGCTAGAGTTTGATGCCTTCATCCTAAGATTCCTCTTCCTCTTGATTACAGGGGGTTTTATGATTGAATCTTTGTTCCCTCTTTTCTTTAGAAGATGACATTTTATCCTAAGCACTCCTCTATGGTGAGGGTCTTGTTGATAGGATCTCTTTCCTTTTTTAGGATCCTTTTTCCATAAGTGACATATCCATTTCACGATTATCTATGTTCTTGGATGTAAGGGTCAAGGCTCTTCGCTAAGCATATGGTATACATTGTTGTAAAGCTGGATATCTCCTTACCTTGTGAAGTAGGTATCCTCTTTCTCTTCCTTATCCTGCCTAGTGGGTAGTCATGATAAGGAGGGGGGCATATATAGGGCCTCCCTTGTACTATAGTTTACATTAGTTTACATTTTGTAGCATGCTAAATCCTCAGAAGGTAACGCACATAAGTTGATAAATCCTAAAGGGACACACATTTTTACTTTTATTTTTGCTAAATGCTCGG
The DNA here is from genome assembly GCA_018584345.1 of Thuja plicata. Taxonomy (NCBI): domain Eukaryota; kingdom Viridiplantae; phylum Streptophyta; class Pinopsida; order Cupressales; family Cupressaceae; genus Thuja; species Thuja plicata. The sequence continues at coordinate 1,238,634 of MU226229.1, forward strand.
AAGGTAACACACATAAGTTGCTAAATCCTGAAGGGACACACATTTTTACTTTTATTTTTGCTAAATCCTCGGAAGATAATGCACATAAGTTGCTAAATCCTGAAGAGATATGCACCCTTTTTAAAATTTTCAATATGCTAAATCCTTGGAAGGTAACGCACATAAGTTGCTAAATCCTGAAAAGACATGCTTTTTATATTCATAGTGATACAAGAATGTGGATCTATGGATATTTTCAAAAGCTGTTAGAAGACACATTACAATTACAAGCACAATTTATGGGTGAACTTGTTGGGCTCTCCCTCCTTGGTGATTCATAGTAAGGTGGGCATCTTACTAGGTGAGGTAATCACTTTCCTTTCTCTCTCTTTCACTTTCAATCTAGTTGGATTAAATCATACAGCTATGTTATCTATAGTGTTGCTTTTGTCTTGCTTATGTAGTCATGTATGTTTCTATGATTGATTGCTCTTTATTTTTCATATATTTTATGCAAGTATGTTGAGTTAGAATCATTGGTCTAGGGGCTCATGTCCTTGAATTAGTGATGTTCTACCTCATTGTGATCCACCAGAGTCTTTCTTCTAACTTTACCGAAAGCATGTTCGATTTCTTTACTTTCGCTAAAGTGGGGGATTAATGTATCATCTTAAAATGGAAGAATTTCCATGTTAAGAATGTTTAGCCCTCCTTAGGGGATTTTTTTTTACCACCATCATACTGTCCCCTCATTTCTACATCATCCTCTACTTTTTTTCCTGTTTAGGACCTTGATTGGGCCTCTCCGGGCACCTTCTATCCCACCTGGCATATTTTCCAAGGGTTCTGACCCCCTGGGTCAAGGTTGAACTCGAACTTGAACTAGATCAGGGTCAAAATGAACCTTGAACTAGGTCAAATTCAACCTCAACCTTGACCTGGGTCCCCCTTCCAAATCTAGAAACTTGTCAGCTTCCGAAGGTCATCAAATATTCATTTTTCCCTCTTCTGGGTTGGCTATTTTGGGTTCTGAAGTGGCAAATCCTAAATTGTATTTAATATAGTTACTCTTCTAGTGGCATGGGTCTAATTGGAATTTAATTCTCCTATGTCAGCCTCCTTAGAACATTGTGCCCTAAGTTCATATAAAAGGAATCCTTTCTCTCTCATTTTCTCTAAGTGATACAAGAAGCGATATTGAGCAAAAAGAAGTCTTCTAAGTGCAAAAAAGATCTAACTAAGATTTTTTCAAGAAGAAAAAGGTTCAAACATCCATTGTTCTACATGTTATCAAGCTTTCAAGGTGTTCAAGTCTTCCTCTCAAGCGTTCAATTTCTCTATTGAAGATCAAGGATTCAAGCTTGCAAGCCTTTGAAGGGATTAGGTTCAAACATTCAAGATTCATCATTCAAACTCTAGATCTAGCCATCACGGTGGTGTGATCTTCCTTCAAGATCCTTTGTGCATCCTCAAGATTCATTCATCTTCTCTTCAAGGTGGATTCCAAGCATACAATCATGGAGGTTTATGGTTTCTATTGAGTCCAAGCTTTCATATTTACATACTTATTACATTTGAATTACAATTGCATATCTATTCAATATCATAGTTTCATTCTTAGATTCAATTCTACTACTTTCTAGCACTCTATACTTTATTTATTTCAAGGTTAATTCCTAAATTGGGGTTTGACTAAGGCAAACCCCTCCCCCAACAAAAAAAATCTCTTTTTCTTGTAGGTACAGGTTCAGGATTGAAGATTTGAACTCAGATTTGGATACCCATTTCAACAAACTATCGGGATCCATGAACAGATTTTCTATCAGACCTGTGCAGGCCAGGGTCGAGATTATTGGGTCAGTGGTGATATTATTAGGTCAAGGTCGACCTTTTTCATAAGACATTGTCGGATCAGAAAAATATTTTTGGATTTTGTTGGTCTCTGCATTTCCTTTCCGGATCATACTTCAGATTTTCCAGAAACAGAGTACAAACCTCAGAAAACAACATTCTTTGATATGAAATTCTTTAAGGTTAGTACTTCCTCTCATTCTTTTCAATTACTATCATATATCTTATCTCTTTAATTAAAATAACAAAATTTAAGATCTTCTTCCTTTCTCTCATTTATGAATGGTTGATTCTTTTGTGCATTGATCCTTGTTTAGGGTTAATCAATTTGGATCTTTCATTTGTGCATTTGGGGATAAAAGAAGGAGCATCTTATCTTCCTTCCCCCTATATGATTAATCACACAACAATTTGATATGACAATCACACACACAAAATAAACAAATTAAATGTAAAGGTTAAGGAAATACAACATGCCTAATAATAAAACAAAATCAATTTTCTTCCTTTACATACGATACCAAAATATCAGTGTCATGAGTACTTAATTTCATGTATGTGTATTGTTTATTTTACATGCATTTACATTTAGGTAGTGATACTATATGTTTGGTGTATGCAATCTAATCATTCATTTAATATAGAACAGTGGTTACAAAGAATTGATTAAAATTTTTTAAGGGTACTGATTCACCCCTCCCCTCTCATTTCACACCCTTTCCATTACCCCAACAATTATTATCAGAGCTAGTTCTCTTGTTTTGAAGGTTTAATCACTAAAGAGAAAATATCTTACAATGGAAAGGTATACACTTGATAAAACTATTGAAAATCAAAAGTTACAGTTGCGGATCTATGTTGAACAATACAAGGAAGCCAAAGAGAAACTTAGGGAGATGTTGATTAAGTGAAAGGACATGGTACTTCACTGTTGTGAGATTGATTATCATGAAGGAGAGATTCATGATCCATTTGATACATCAATATCTGAATCTAGTAGCATATCTGATGCATCTGAAGTAATTATATCAAACCTATCTGAGAGAAATCAACAACTTACTGAACAAGTGAAAGTACTACAGATCAGACAAGATACATAAATGGTTAGAATGGTTGAAGTATTGAATGATGCAAAGAAAGATGAACAAGATAGAAACATGACTATTGATGATAGAAGACAGATGACTAAAAAGTTACAAGAAAAAGAATTTGAGATATTGAGACTTATTGAACATTACTTTGAGATCACAAATCAAGTGGTTGCTATGAATCATGAAGCAACCGAGTGAATACTCAAATTGTAATAAGAATAGAAGATATTGGTGTATTGAAAGAAGAAAATGAAAAAAATGAGAAATGAATTGAATACTTTACAAGAACATAATGATGTGATTAAGAGATATGAAGAAAGCACTAAGAGAATGGATGAATTTTTGAACTATCAAACAATACTGAACAACAATATCAGATTAGGGTATACCGAGCAAGGAGAATCATCAAATTAAGCTGAACAAAGGAATGTATACTCAAGCCCGAAACCTAAGAAGCCCTCTTGCCATCATTGTGGAAAACCATGCCACATATCAAATGTTTGCAGAAGAAAAGCAAAAGGTATTCGTAGAAACCCTCCTAAATTTAATGGTATTTTCTATAATTGTAATAAACATGGAAATCATGAACATGAGTGTAGATCCAAGTTGAAAAAATCACAGAAGAAATCATACATGGATAAATATTGCCAAAATTGCAACATGCATGGTCATACATCACAAGCATGCAGGAAGAACACAAAACAAATCTGGAAGCCTAAAGGACAAGAAAAGGTAAATCAACCGAGAAGACAAGATAATGCTTATGCATGGGATTATAACACTTGGAGTAGTTGTACAACATGTGTTAAATATGGAAATATTGCAGAAATTGTGTGAGACAATGACAAACCAAGTCTATGAATTGGTCAAACTCTGGTATGGCATGTTCTCACTATCACAAAGTTGGTCACTTAAGCAGAGATTGTGTAGACCGAATAAACACTTATGGAAATGACAATATAATTGATGAAATTATAAGGATTAGAAATCAAATGTGGAGGAGAGAATCAAATGATAATGCAAGACCAAGAACAACAGTTAGTGACACATCATCTAATGGATTAGGTGGCTCCACCATCTCCAACTGAGCAATACAGAAGGTAAGGAACTATGTTTTGAAAAGCTATATCTTACATCAGTTCCTATGTTCATTGCACAAATGCCAAAATTAGCATGAATCAAGATGCACTATGGTATTATATTTTTTATTACTATGATCTAGTTAAGTCAGTTAATATGTACCAAGTTAGAACTGTCAGTCAGTAAATATGCGAAGAGACAACCGAGTTGCTATGGAAACTGAGCATTTGTTACATTCACCGAGCTAAAGTATTGTCAGTGTTAACCTTGCATAATGTTTGTTCACCGAGTGGTTGGTGGCACCACCCTAATTCATTTCCTATAAATTTGATCGATGTGAACTCCTTTTTTCACACCATGATCACAAAGCAGAATAAAGAAAAGAGAGCAAAGTTGCAGTAGAGTATTTTTGAGCATTCTACAAAGATTTAAGCGCATTCTGATCACAATAGAGGTTAGTTAGAATGCATTTGAACTCACTGAGTTATTCGAACACCATTCGTGCAATCCCTACAACAAAAAATTATGGAATCTACATATCAAACCATGAAAGCAAAATGGTGAAGGATAAAATTATTATTTTGGTGAAGAGTTCCACTTGCACTGAGCCCAACTACAAGATCCATCCATAATTTGCAACCCAACTAGATGACAAAGGCACATTTTCATCTATCCCACCTAGGGTTTTGTTAGTCCAAGATGTGCATGCCTACATTCTCTGCAAAATAGGTGAAGTCAAAGAATTTGAACTTATTTCCACTTATCAATCACTATGCACAAATGGGAAGTTGAATGAAGATCATAAAAATTTGGAGGTTAAAGGGTTAACCAATGCCCTAAATTTCTTGAATGTATTCAAGACTGAGTGGATCCGCATTGTTCTGAGTCGTGTACATGATGGAAAGGTATGGCTGGATGAGTCCAAGAAGATAACAAAGGATGTTATTCACGTTGTGATAAGGTATCCTATATGTGATAAATCAAAAGCCCTCAGGCACCCTCCGAGAAAAGAAATAGAAAAGCTAATAGGAGCCGAATGGGATGGTAGAGGTTTGAAGATCAATTGCATCAGTGATCCTAAACTGAGATTCATAGATTATGTCATTGACTACTAGATATTATAGTCTAGCAGACTAAACAACATTGCTTGTGGAGTTGTTGACATAGCATATAAAAATGTCAATAAAGGAGTACAATATGACCTAGCCGAGCTGTTACAAAGGCAATTTGAAGAAAACATGAAGACCATCAGATCAACAAGATAAAATACATGTAAGTTTGGTTCACTACTACTATGCACTTTTTTCTACTTGCAGAACTTCTTTCCATCCATTGGTAAAGTAAAATGGAAATCAAACTAACCAGTTACTATGCAAATCAATGATTTCATTACAAGTCTAGGAAAGAATTTTGAACTAGTTATCAATGAATATTTTTCTAAGTTTAAAGAAAGAATGGAAAAGAGATCCATAATTCCTTAGCACTTAGTGGAAAAATACAAAGATGAAATATGTTTTGTAGTTGACATTGATACAACTCTAATCAAGGCAGCTCAACCGAGGACAACATGGCTACCTTCGTTAGCTTATGAGTTAGATATTGATATTACCTATGAAGCTATTGAAAAATTGTTGAATGAGACTATTGATAAATCTACCATGAGATTTGGCACATTTGATGAATCCCAGACCCGAATCACTATTGGTCTACAAGTTCAAAAGATGGGTAGGAAAAAGACAAAAAATGTGAAGAATTTGAAGAGAAAATTTTCAATCACAGATGTAGAATTAGACAAGTCTATTGATGAAACTGAGGAGCAGACTTCAATCATTCAAGATGATGAGCCCAAACATGATGCTGATGCCACCGATTTAGAAGAAACACAAGATAAGGCACCTAAGGCCAAAAGGGGCAAAAACATAAAGACTGAGTCTCCATCACAGACCAGGTCACAATCGGTGACTATGGATTCACCACCTTTGAAGAAAGGTGTAGAAAAAATTACAAGACCCTCACCAAAGCTTACTTACCAAACAAGAAAATAGAAGGGTACTACCAAGAATCCTGCATCAAGGCAAAGGAAGAGATATGTAAGGAAGAAAGATGACAACGATGATTCTGATGAAAATCCAAATCAATTCAAGGTTGTATAGAATAAGATACCTCATTCTATTGATGAAATTGCAGAAGAAATCCTAACAAACGGATGATTAGGACATCCAAAGATACATGCACATTCTGATCTAACTACCGAGAACATGGACAAACTTGAAGAAGCAATTATAGGTATGATGATCAAATTTAAACAAGTTTCAGATGAATTTTCTACCTACCTTCCTTTTGAGTTGTATGATAAGATATCAACAAGATGGACCTATGCACTTCAAACCGAGAAATAGATGAGAGAAGCATCTCTCACTCTTATTAAAGATGATTACATAGTTGAGCATATAAATGATATAATGAAGCAGTATGCCAACCAATTTCCTAAGAAGGCAAGAGCATTGAATATTCTACAAGGAAATCTAAAGGAAGTAGATATTGAGAGCACATGAATATTGATGCAGGAGCATCCTAGGGTAGTTGGCAATCCCGTGTCACCAAAAATATATTTTAGTTTGATTTCTATCTTAGTAGTTAACTTGGTTCAAGACCCGAGGTGCTTGATCACTTTGGTGGAAATTCTTGGGTGGAAGATGTATTTCTTCACTCTTGAAATCGGTGACTTGATTCAAAAATCGATGACTGGATTTGATGGTGCTCAGTGTTGCTATTTTTGGTGATATTCTACTCGCGGTACACTGCTCGGTGGTAGTTGTTCTGTGTGTGCAACTTGGTGGTATTTTTTGCAGTATCATATTATTCGGTGGTGTCTATTTGGTGGTGTGTGCTATAATTGTGTCACACTTCTATGAATCCTTACATTCAAGAACACTCAAGCATGAGGTCTCAAAAATTGATCCATAGCTCCCTAGACATGGAGTGCAAGGGTTTTTTGAATGCTCTCAGCTAGAACTATTAAGCCTATAACCTTGCTAGTAAACCATGCAATGGGAGATTCAATGAAGACAAGGGCAAGAATGCCAATATCCTCAAGAATCAAGAATGAAATGCAATGCAAGCT
>MU226229.1:1282070-1292324 GCA_018584345.1 Thuja plicata
TATATATATATATATATAACATCTGAAATTTCATCATATATATAGAAAATGATGAAATTTCAGATGTAATATATATATATATATATATATAGCTAGAAAATTTGAATTATTTTATTTACTTAATAATTATATTATTCACTTGAAATATCTTATTTTATTTTAAAATTATTTAATTATTTTTATAGGCCATGATTTTGTGTAATGTTAATTTTAAATTTAATTGTGTAGAATTTTTCATGATTAAGAAATAGATAGTAAGCTCGAGTAGTTGCATTTTTCACTTACATTGTTTACTTTATTTTTATTTGAAGAGCTATTTTTATTTACTGAAAAATCTTATATTTAATTTTTGTTTTGAAAAATAACTATTAACTATTTTTGTAATTTTTTTAATTTTTTTTTACTTTGAAAAATGTAGTAAATATTATATACTTACATGTTATTTCATTAAAAAAAAATTATAATTACATAGTTTGAAATATTTATATGTTTTTAATGGTTATTTTGTTTGGTGGCAAAGTTGAATGGTTCTTAATAAGCCCACTAGAGATCAAGTCTTGCTAAGTTTAAGACTCTGACATCATAAGGGATGAGGTTGAGATCATGCCTTGAGTGAATTTAGCAAAACGACTTTGTATACATAGTTTGAAATATGTATACGTTTTGAAGTTGAATGGTTCTTAATGAGCCCACTAGAGATCAAGTCTTGCTAAGTTTAAGGCTCTGACATCATAAGGGATGAGGTTGAGATCATGCCTTGAGTGAATTTAGCAAAACGACTTTGTAGACGAAGATCCCTCCATTTATAATAATACTAACTTTTATTATTTAAATATACCATATAATCACATATATTCCATAATTAAAACCTCTCTCAACATAATTATAATTATCTTTTATCTAAGAACTTTAAGTTTTTACTTTTATACGCTTAATTTGTAATGATGTTTCTTGGGAGGATCTAAGAGGAAAAACTTTTTTTTTTTTCATTTTTCCAAGATAAATCAATATGTTAGCCTACCACTAGAGCTTAGCTATTTGACAAGGTTAGTCTTGTAACTTTTCAGACAATGTGCAATAGACCCCTCATCACACATCATATTTAAATAAGGAGTCAAACCACACCTTGGACTACCTACAACAACAAAACTTTTCATCGAATTTTTATTAGGAGTCAAACCCAAAACTTTGACAACCTAAAACATCATAACTTTTCAGGCAATGTGCAATAGACCCCTCATCACACATCAAATTTAAATCAGGAATCAAACATTGGATATAAATCAAGAGTCAATCCCACAAACTAACCTAGACATTATAATTACATCCAAATCTTCAACTAAGAGCCAAGAACTGAGGGGTATCCGTTCTGCCAAATTTGCCCGGGGCACAATCCCAACCTCATCAATCATCCCTTATGATCCCTATCGAGCTCTTTAAGAACTTTTCAACTTCACCAGTAAAGTAAGGACAGTTTCTATGAGGCCACCATAATGCGTTGGCCCTATAGTGTATTTTATAAATGAAGGGATCAATAGGTTAGCATGTCAATCTAGACCTTAGCTCTTTGACAAGGTGAACCCCCTAAAATTTTTTAGACAATGTGCAATAGACCCTTCATCACACATTGAATTTAAATCAAGCAATCAATAAGCTAGCCACCCCTCATCACACATCAAATTTAAATCAGGAGTTAACCCCACAACTTGAACTGCCTAAAATGACAAAACTTTTCAGACAATGTACACCACACCCATTTAAATCAAGAATCAAACTTCGAATTTAAATCAAAAATCAAACCCACAACCCAAACTTTCTAGAACAACGGTACCAAATGAACTTACCCAAAGATTACTTTAACAATAACACGAGGTAAATCTCAATCTCGTCACAAACTGAAAATTACAAGACAAAGTGAGAAACATATTTAAATTTCCCGGCAAAAGACAGAGTCAAAAACATATTTATATTTCCCGGCAAACGGTGGCATATCAGACATCCCATAAAACGCTTAGACTGAGTACCTTCGGAGTTTGCAACGTCAGAAAATGTCCGCATCTCCTGAATTCACATTAATAAATCCAGATCTCAACTCCTATGCAAGATTACAAGCAGCTAACCGACACTGATTAACGACAATATAAACAAATTCCGTCGTATATTTCGAGGATAAAAAGGCGTATTTGAATCCCATTTCATCACCTGTTCGTCCAGTCGATCGATCCCACCATGTCGACGCTCTCAGCCCATTCCTACTCTCTCAGATCCGCCTCTTCAAGTCCTGAAGAAAACTCTGAAGATTTTGAAACAGTTCAACCCGGGTTCGAATCCCAGGCCGACACAGTTCACAGAGTGGGCGGATTCGAGGCTCGGATCAAGAGAAGAAAAAAATTTGTGGGTGTGAGACAGAGGCCTTCAGGAAGATGGGTTGCAGAGATCAAAGACACAACCCACAAGATCAGAATGTGGTTGGGCACTTTCGAGACTGCAGAGGAAGCCGCAAGGGCATATGATGAGGCCGCATGCCTGCTCAGAGGATCCAATACCAGGACCAATTTTGCCGCCAATTTTGCCCCTAAATCTAATTCTGCTCTGGCTTCCAGAGTGAGAAGATTGCTCAGTCTAAGGAAGGATTCTGATTCTGATTCTTCCAAGCCCAAAATCAATAGCGATGATATCCAATCGCCCTCGGATTCCAGTTGCTCTGTTTCTCCGTCTTGTGACGAAGAAATTCAGGGCCAGGCTGAGGGCTTGAAACCCAATTTGGTGTCCGAGTTTTGCTCTTTGAAACCCAATTTGATGTCTGAGTTTTGCTCCTTGAAGCCCAATTTGATGTCTGAATTCTGCTCTGTTGATAGTAGTGCCTCTGTTGATGGTTTTGATGAGGGGAATTTCATGGAAGGGGGAAATGGATCAACGAGTTTCTTGGAATTTCTGTGGTCCAATTGCGATTTGGGTTCAAATGAGATTTTGTTCCCTGCCATGGATGAGAATCAGGGGTTTGTTGATGAAAAAGAAGCAGGAATTTGTGAGCAGACCGTCGAATTTGATCGACTGAAGATTGAGAGGCGGATTTCTGCTGGTCTGTATGCTTATAATGGGATTCAGGACTACTTTATGCAGAAACCTGGGTTTGATTCTTTCAGTTGTCTGTCTAATTATGGGGCATGGAATAGGAAAGGGAATTCTGGTTCTTTGAGCAGTGAGGGGTTGAGTAATCAGGGGGGGCCTGATGCTCTGTGGGATCTTCCTCCTCTTTGTAGGACATGATGGGATCACCCTCTATGGAAAAAGGGCTGGTATGTTGTGATCAATGTGTCAATTATTTAGGAGAATTTTGATCTTTCATTTATTTTAAAAATTGGTAGGTTGTAATCAATGTGTCGATTAGTCATGTGAGTTCTGATCATTCACTCACTATAAAGAAAGATTGGTATGTTGAGATCAATGTATGAGTATTCATGTGAGTTCCGATCATTCACTCACTATAAAGAAAGATTGGTATGTTGTGATCAATGTATCGAGTATTCATGTGAGTTCTGATCATTCACTTACCATAAAAAAATATTAGTATGTTGTGATCAATGTATCAATTATTCATGTGAGTTGATCATTCACTCACCATGAAAAAAGATTGCTATATTGTGATCAAAAAGTCCATTATTCATACGAGTTGATCATTCACTCTCCACGAAAAAAGATTGATATGTTGTGATCAATGTATCAACTATTTATGTGAGTTCTGATTATTGTATTGACTATTTACACTAGAGTGAATAGTTATGTGCCAGCACTTTCACCCCCTCCACCATCTCTAACCTCACCAACATTAAAAACTTTCTCAACCTTCCATTCTTCTTAACCTTCTATTCCAAACTTTCTAAACCTTCTATTCTATTCCTTTTTAATGAAGAGACTGATGTAAATGTATTGTGGCTAACATTCTGGTCATTTTGCTGAGAAATCCTTGTTGGGTTCTCGTAATGAGAACTTTAGCCACCAGATTAGATCGTTTTATAAATGAAATTTTGCTTTTCTGGCCTCTTACAAAGGTGGGTTTTGCTTACATGATGGATAGAACGACAAGATAATCTATGAGATCAAAGAGTGTACTGGGTATAAATTTTAGTTCAATGATTTGCATTGTTTCATGGATTCAACTGTTTATCCAACTTAAATCATCCTTCAGAAGTAACTGACAGTGGCCTTTAAATCGAAAAGGCTGCCCAGTAAACGTTTGATCATTTTTACTGCTTCAAAAGGTGCTCACTAATGCTCAGGATACCTGCCTTGGTTTTCATATTTTCAGATAATTGCAAGCATATTTAAATGTCAGATAAAATTTCTTAAATTGGAAAGTACTAGCAATTATCAAGCACTTTGTCTAAAATAAAATTTTAAAATCTTGGTTCATAAAAGAGATATATTTTCTTACATCAAAATCTAATTTTGATGGTATTTATTAATTAATTGAAAAAAAAAATAGCCGTGCTTTTTCAATTAATTGAAAAATAATAATAATAAGAATTATAAAATCTTCACTCTTTTAATTCTTTATTAACCTTATATGAACAACTGACATCTTTTATATGGACTCAATTACAGGGCACTGTCTACGGGGCAGGAAATTTGCACCTTAGTAAACAACACATGTTGTTAACACAATATGTTAACAACATGTGTTTTTGTCTATTGCGTTAACGTGTGTTAGTAATTTGCAAACAAATACAATAGACTAACACACATTTTGTTAACATATTGTGTTTGCAAATTTCTTGCCCCATAGACAGTGCCCAATTACAATGAATGCTAATAGGTTGGACTTCAATAATTCTATTAATGATTTTTTCCATAGCATAACTGTGAAAATTGTATACCCATGCCTTCGTCCCTTATGCTTTGTGCTTGTTTCAATTAGAGTGTTCTTAATATAATAATGTCTACAAGTGGTATATTCTTGGGTTAATTTGGATCATGTCATCATCTTATACAAATATCATCATCACTTATTCCTAAAGATTTGTTAATTTGGATCACAAACATCAAGACTTGGAGGAATTTAATTTGAGTGCCTAAATGCTATTTTCAAATGTGTCTAATGCTCTTGACCTTTCATCATGAACTTGCTTAGAACTTGGGCACTACTTGAGCTATATTTGGTCTTGTGCAAATAATCACATACATGATACTTTCTACCACACTAGTATAAGGAACATTCCTCATATCTTTTGAATCCTATGTATATGTATAATATTTTGTAAGCGTATTTTTGTGCCAAGTGGTATGGGTGCATTTAATAGTTTATTATCTTGCATTCCAAACATTTGAAAAAAAGTTTCAAGATATTTACTCTAGTCCAGTTGTAGTTTCATGTTGGTCCAATCCCCATATATCTCCTTATTGGTTCAATGTATTGAACTCCCATTACTTGGGCTATATTTGGTATTGTGCAAACCATCACATGCATTAAACTTCCTACCACACTAGTATAAGGAACATTCCTCATATCCTCCAAATCCTTTGTATATTTAAAATATTTTTGTAAACTTTGTTTTGTGCCAAGTGGTATGGGTGGATTTACTAGCTTACCATCTTTGATTCCAAACATTTGAAAAACAGTTTCTAGATGTTTACTCAAGTTTATCTATAGTTTCATGTTGGTCCAATCCCTAAGTATCTCTTTATGGGTTAATATATTGTATTCCAAACCTCCATAAAATAGTTTCAAGATATCCTCTAGTTTAACAATAGTTTTGTATTGGTCATATCCCTATTCCTCCATACCAAGTATGTATCTAATAGATCCCAATTCTTCCATATCAAACTTACTAAACATAATTTGAGATATTAGTTTCTAAAATAATATGATATTATCTCCAAGATTAACATGTCATCAATATATAAAATAATAATAAGAAGGTGACCATTCACCTACTTATAATACACAAAATGATCAACATCTCTTCTTCCTAAACCTGATTCTAGCATATTTATCAAACTTATGGTTCCAAATATAAGAGGAATTCCTTAATACATGCAATAACCTTTTCAAAGTTTACAAACCAATCTCTGTTTACCTTTCACTTTGAGTCCTTCAAACCATGCCATGTAACTTTCTTCCTATATGTCTCCATACAATTTTTTTGTCTTCACATCTATAGATACTCAATCTCTAAATTGGGTTTTACAACTATGGATAAGAATATTCTAGTATAGTACTCAACTTAGCAATAGGATAAAAGATCTCATTGGTCAATTCTCTCAAACTAGTAATATCCGTTTGCCACCAATAATTCCGTGTACTACTTAAGTGATCCATCTTATCTAAACATCTTCTTAAATGCCAATTGGATACCGAAGGATCTCATTTCCTTATGCAAATCAACAAAATCCTAAGTTTTACACCACTTCAATGTTATCATCTGCTCATCCATGAATTTATCTCTTTGGAAGTGAGAACCTTTTCCATAGGACTTAGTTCATAATTAGTACAAGTAGAGGAAAAACACAACAAAATTTGGTGGACTTTACGTCTTGGGTGATATTCACTATCTTGTAGACCTCAAAATTATTGGTGAAGAATTTAATATTACGTTTGCACCTTAGTCTTTTTCAAAATTTTCAACAAATATGATTTTCAATTCCTAAATTATCACATCCATTTTGTTGTTTATTTTGAAAAAAAAACTATTGCTCCAATTAATTTTCAAAATGAGCCTTCTCCCCCTCATCCTCATTTACATTTTCCTCCTCGAAAAAGGATCAATATCATTGCATGTAGCATCCCTTGAGTAGATAACCTTCAAAATTTTTAGATTCTAGTGCTTGTAGCCTTTATATATTCTCACCATAATTGATGAAAACATATATATTTTTATTTTAAACCTAACTTAGATTGTTTCTCCTCTAGTACTTAACTAAATGCCTTAATAAGTACTATAACATGTGTCACAATTAGTTTTTTAGTAATGCATATTTCATACACATGGCATTTTATATTTTAGTGGAGAATAGGAGAGTTATTTTAAAAAAAACATGTGATCCTATACTGATGCTACTCAACACACATTTGGCTTGATCCATTAAATTTCTATTCAACCTCCTAGCCACTTTGTTTCATGGCAATGTGTATCAAGTTTTGTTGTGCTTCTTACTTCTATTATGCTTATAGGATATGTTAAAATCCTCAAATAAAAAATCCCTACCATTATTAGTCCTAAGTACCATGATTTTATTACCATTCTAGTTCTTATCAAGTGCTCTAAACTCATTGAAATTCAAAAACAATTTGGAATTCTTCCTAACAAAATGCATCCAAGAGTGCCCAGAATAATCATCATTGAATGATATAGTATAAAGACTTAACAATGTATGCGATATTCATAAGACCAAACACATCACCATATATCACCTCAAACATCTCCTATGCCCTAGTGCTTTCAAAGTTGAACCATAATCTATTATATTTTCCTAATACATAATTCTTAGAAAAGTTAATGCACAACAAATTAACAAGATCATCTACCACATCTTCACTCAGTAATGTTTTCAGACCTTTCTCACTTGGATAACCCAACCTAAGATGTCACAACATCATCAATTCAAATGTAATTACATTAGCACAATCCAATAATGTTGATGCATCCAAACTATATATAGTACCATTTTGCAATCCATTAGGAAGCACCGAATCACCTCTTACCAACCAACAAACTTAACCATCAAATGTGGCATGTATTCTTGAGTCAATCATTTTAGACACAAAAATAAGGTTTCTAGAAAAACTTGAAATATGCAATTCATATAAGAATATTTTTACTCTATCATCCATGAAGGTAACCTAAGTTATTTTTCTTGACCAACTATATTCAAAGAGTTATTATAACTAAGGAATTCATATGCTTCATTACTCTTTGTGTAGTCCAAGTACCACTTTCTATGAGGTATTATATGAAAATAAGAACTTGACTCAATTAGCTAGAATGATCACAAGTGACATTAGCATAAAATAAATGCATCATTACTATTTTCAACATTATCAAAAATCATACCCCTTTCTTCTTAGACTTGCAATCCTTCTTTTTGTGACCTCTTTCTCCACAATTATAACATTATACTTAAGACTTACCAGGTTATTTAAATTCATACTTACCCTTAAGAATTCTTAGTTCTAGTCTTCTTAATTTTCTTCTTTCTTGGCTTACCTCTAACAACTAAGATGTTAGAAGAATTTTCAATCATGGATTTTTTTTCTAATTTTTTCATCTGATAAAATTATGAATAACAATTTTTGGTTTTAATGATATACAATTTTATTGATAGACATTGTTAGATTTTCCCATGAATTCGGTAAGGAACAAAGTATTAAAATGCATTTGTCTTCTTCATCCATCTTAATTCCTGTTGAGACAAGTTTAATTAATATCATATGCATCTATTTAAATATTTAGTTACTCAAGATCCTCCCTTATATTTAGAGGTATAATATATTTTAGTACAATGTTATCAACCAAACTCTTAGATTGGTATAATGTATCCATCTTCTCATAATAAATTTGTGACCTTATCTTAGCAATTTATGCACTTATTTATACACATTCACCATTTATCACTCTAATCCTCACTCTTGAATCCACTCAGTCATTTCTTGCCTTGATATTTACACCATACTATCATTAGTCAATCCTATGGTGTGCGGGTCCAGTCTTTCATTAAGTGGAATTTTACCCTAAATTCAAATTTTGCTAACTTCCAACTAATTTATTTTGTTATGTTTTATTTAATGATCCAACTTGATACAAAAAAATTTAATGAATTGCTATGTATTGGTATTTAAAGTTATTCAATGTACACAAATTTATAACAAATATCAAGCAATTCTTATCTAAAAATCCAATTAATTGAAAAGACAATCATTGTAAGAACCCTTCTTTTTGAGGAATTGTCTAATAATCATTCAAACATCCTAAGAATGAAGGTACATTCTTAGGAACAACAAGACTTGGAGAAATAAAATGAATAGTACATACATCAAAATTCACATTTAGATTACATGCATGTTGGCTTGTTATCTACCAACACTTGTCTAAAACATAAAGCTATTATTTTAAGGGGCTGGAATAAGGAGAACATAAACCCACGAAATTTAGCAGTCTTTCCAAGGTATATCATAATACTATTAGCCCTTACACATGACCAAATGACAAAGATTGGAGGAAATTAGGTTGCACAACAATATGATATATTGAATAAATTATGTGATTTACATAGAGCATGTTTGCTCCTCAAATCTAATTTTTACAAACTAAATTTTGATGGAATTGTGACAAGGTGATTAAGGAATAGTAGAATGTGGGTTTTTTTTTTTTAATAAAAAGTCGTGGAGGGATTTGCAATATGGAGGTTCACTGCTTCTATGATTTTACATGAATAAAAAAGTGGAATGAGATTCCTTAATTGTAGACCTTGAAGTAGCTAGATCAAAATATATAAATAGTGAATGTGTATACATAAGTTCATATATTGCTAGGATAAGCTCACAAGTCTATCTGTACAAGGGAAAGACTCAACCTTAACCCCTTATCTGTACATTGATTCTGAACATTCTAAGTAATAATTATGTAGGGGTGTGAGATTATTAAGATGCATTATGGAGATGTCAAAAAGGTGTTAGTAGATCTCTACGTGCACCATTACAAGGGTCGTCTTAAAGTAGAGAGCAACCACATCCTTCCATATTTTTGTTGTCCTTGTATCCATCAATCTAGGGGACGATACAAGGCATGTTATGCAATTTTTTCCCATAGTAGTAGGTTTTAGGAGATTTTTTTTAATGTATTGCATAGGAAATTCGTCTGTTGAAGTTGTTGATACAAGGCATGTAACCCTAGGAGCTCACAATGATGGGTTGTATGTTATACAAAAATGAGTCATTTTAGTTCTTTTATGTTTATCTCCATTGGTCTAAGCATTTACATGCTTCTATATTATATTTCTCTATTTTTCGTATTTTATTTATGAGTTTTGGTGTTTTCTTAATAGATTGTAAGATTAGCTTGTTTGTAGTTCGTTGTTGTTGCATTTTATTTTTCTCCATTGTTAGATATATTAATGTGAATGTAATCTTAAAACAACATAAAAGTAAGACCCCTTATTTAACTCCTAATATATTATTTAAATACAATACTATACAAAATATTCAATTCTTTTTGAACTTTCACAAAAATTGACTGCATAATATTTATTTCATAAATT
>MU226229.1:1292481-1307211 GCA_018584345.1 Thuja plicata
TATAATAAAGACCATATCTAATATTTTGAAAGAGCATCTTGGTGAAGAAAAACATAGAATACCTTTAAGCCAATTCTATAAGGCAATACGTATAGTTATATTTGATGTGGAAAAGTCCTCCATTTGAAAATACTTTATCAATCATTTTGAAAAAGCATCTAAAAAGATGAGGGCATTAAAATAGTAGAATAGAGTTAGTGTATTATATTGCAAATTTATAAAGGCTATCTTTCAATCAATTAGTTGACCATTCATATCAATCTTCTTCTACATACGCAAAGGATGATGTTGCCTTTCACTTTCACTCTTCCAAAAAGTTGACTGCCATTTTAAAAACTCAATTTATTAATAATTTAATAAAAAATTAACGATTTATAAATAAAATTTTAATTATACACAAAATTAATATTTAACTTCACATCTCTCGAAGAACAATGACAGATGATGATGTGTCCCAAAATTTAAAATTTAAAATAAAAAATGCCATGTTCTATTCTTATAAGTATTTGATTGTTTTTCAGTAGTTATATGTTTTTATTAAAACAACAGTCATATACTATATCAATTGTATAGTTTAATTTTTTAAAGTTTTTTTTAATAATTCGGTTCTTAGACTTGTGGGATTCCTTAAGATGTGGTTTACTTTCGTTTGTGTATTATTTGAGGTTGGTTATAGTAAAATTGTGGAACTTATTTTGTTATTTCAGGGTAGTAGGAGTATTCCTATGTATTATGTATTATAAGTTGAGTGTTTTTTTGGAAGTTAGTAGTTTCTATTTGACATTTTGATGAAGTAAATTAATTATTTTTATTATAACTAATAAATATGTTTGATCAGTCACGAGATCATTTATATTAATGTTTGGGGTTGATGTTGATAGACATCAACTAGAGACGAATTTAAAGAACTCTAAAAGCTTGTTGTTTTTAGAGCATGTACCATCTTAAAAAGTTAGCACCCATAATTGGATGCTCTATTAGGCCTCATTTTGGTGATTTTGAGATTTAATGTCTGTTATGATTGATCCTAGCTACCTATTTTCGCTTAATCCTGCATCTACCTCATCATCCTGACACCCGGTCTAAATTTCAGCACCTTTTCCTAGGAACACAACGTCCCAGACGTTATGTTCCCGCATAATGTGACCCAAATTTGAACTAGAGCCTTGTCGATGTTCTGGGGGGAAATTAGGTCCCGTGGTCAGCCTGTTTCAATTTTAAATCTTGAGAGTTTTTGAAAGGCATATAAACACCCCATCTCTCTTCATTTTGGCATCTATCCATCAATCACAAGCAATAAGGAGTTTATGATTTGCAAGATTTAGGGGAATTCTCAAGAGCATTCAATTCCAAGATCTAGCATCTATTCGAGCATCCAAGGCAATTTGAAGGCAATCTTCTCCATTATAGTAAGCTTCTCTCCCATGATGGCCAACTAGTGGAGTTCACAATCAAGCTAGACGATCATTTATCTATCCACATGCATTCTTTTTCCATGGCAAGTGATTATCAAGCATAACAATATTGAATATGTAGGAGTGACATTCATAGATCCATGCATTTGTGAAGGAATCATTAATTCTTTTATACATTCCAAGGTCAACACCTACAATTCAAGCAACATTCAAGTATCTTCATGAATATGAGTGATTTCTACATCTGTTTATGAATGTATATTCATTTACAAAGGAAGAACAAGCATTTACCTTTACATTTACACACATTTCATTATGCAATTTCCTTTCATTTTTAAGGTGGATTCTTAAATAGGGGTTTGACCAAGGAAAATCCCTTTCCACAACCTTTTCCACGCCTTTCTATGTGCGGGAGCAAGTGATGAAACTTTCATAACTATTATGGGAAGATTGGGATCAGATGGAGCATCCATGAAAGTTTCAACCCAAAACAAAGGGAGCAAAACGTCAAAAATATTTTGTTCCCGGGAATAAAATGTCCAATTCATTTTGTTCCCTGCAATTCTATCTTAGACTCATACCATAGGTCAATTCTGATATCTAGTTTCCATTTCAAGTCATTTTAGATTTCATGCTACTCTTTATCAGTCTATATTTCCCAAATTTGTCTATGTTGGCATATTTAACCTACTATTCTGCATATTCCTACCATTGTCCCTCTTATTTATTCTCCACATTTTATATTACATTATTTGCGAAGGATTATTGACCCATTTAGTGCTTAGGTCCTACCTGAGCCTATTGGGAAATCTTCCTTCCATGTGTGCAATTTGAAAAGGAGGAGTAATCTAACCCTTTGCATTGCTTCTCTTTTCATATAGTACATTTTTGGTGAACTAGACTCATAACATTTCCATTCTAATTTTGGTGGTTAGATTTCCATTTCCTTTGTACATGTATTTTGTGCTTCTCGGTTCACTTCGTATATTTTTGGTGAGTTCGACTCATAAAATTTCCATTCTGATTTGGGTGTTAGATTCACTTTGTGCATTAGATCCTCATACTTAATTTGGTGGTTAGATATGCTCTTCATTAGTTTCATGTGCAATTATGCTTAGTTACATTCATGTTGCATAAAATTGATGTGTTTTTGCATCTCTTTGAAAGTTTAATATTTACATAGACATATATTTATTTATTTATTTTTGTGTGTATGTGTGTTATCACATTAATTCCTACCTATAGCATTCCAGTCAGGAGAAGTCGTAGACTTATGGGTTCCTTTGATCATGATTCCTCTTTGTTTCCTAGGAATTTTGATGAGACAAACATGCCTACTAATGACATTCCTACTATTGTTGAACAATTCTTCCCAATCTTCTCACGATGAAAGATGAAACCTTAATAGTTTCTCCTACGCAAATTCAAAAGCTTTCCCATAAATTTGAAAAATTTGAGCAATGATTAGGATAGGAAAAATCTAATCCCGATGTCATCTCCTTAGTTGAGGATTTGAGGAAGTTAATTCATAATGATGAACATGGTGTTAATGTCTTGCATACTATCTCTCTTATTATTGATAACAATGTCAAACCTATTAGAGATTGTTCCCAAGAACTTGGTTTCAATCCATCTCCCACTAGTGTTGAGGCTTCCATTCCTATTCCTACTTCAATATCCAGTGTGTCCACTTATACTCCACCTCTTATAACCACATCCATTCAAAACATCAATCCTACACATGTTATTTTTGGAAGAATTCCTAATCCTATTGTTCCTCCTCTTTCAAGTGTTCCATGTGTTTTACAACCCTCAATCATGCCTACTTACAATAGTGCTCCATTTTCATATTCAACCATTCCTTCTATTTCTCATAATGCACCAAATATTTCACATATATCTCATATCACCCTTTCTACTGAATCCACTATCAATAGCTTGGCTCAAATTGTTTCATCCTTGCAACAAAAAATTGCTTCCATGACTCAATCCAAGTTCAACATTCCTACTTGTGGCATTGCTAGCCCTTTGTCCTTATACATCATTCGTGTTGTTATCCATCAATACATGGAAATACCTCATTTAGAAACTTACAATGATAAATGTGATTCCTTGCCTCATATGAAAACCTTTCAAACATTATGTAGTGACTTCTCTCATGATCATATGTTCATGGCTAAACTGTTTACTAGAACCTTTCAAGATAAGATCTTGAAATGGTATTGTTTTTTGCCTCCCTATTCCATTGATTCTTTTCAAAATCTTGCCAATGCTTTCATCCAATAGTTTCAAAGTAATATTTCTTTGACTGATTTGATGCATTGTGAACAAGGTGTTAAAGAAAAAGTGACCGATTTCATTGGTAGATTTAAGAATTTGCATGTTCATATTTCTTATCTTGTGCCTGAAATTGACGTGAAAATTATTTGCATTACTAATTTACAAAAAGACATTAGAGATAAGATATTAATTTCTAAATTCTCTTCCTTTACTCAATTATGTGCAATGCTTCATAATTATTAGCTTCAAGTGAGTCAATTAAAGAGCACCACTCTAATGGCTCCAGTTGATAAGAGTGATGTCACATCCCAGTCCCTTCAAAAGTTTCAAAAACCTAAGGGCTTCCTCAACATATACAATTCATCAAACAACATTGACGAGAAAATGGCAGCAACATCCAAAGGCATGGCTCCTTTTCCATCTATTTTTAGACCTTCTCATAATTTTACACCTCTTTCTAAATCTTTGCATAATATGATGTTAAAGTATCTTAATGCTAATGTTTTAACACTCCATCCCATTACATCTATTGATACAACCAAACCTTTTACTAAATATTTCGATCATTAAGCCTTTTTTCAATACCATTGTCAACTTGTCCATGGTACTGAGAAGTGCTTCCGTTTGAAATTTTTTATTCAAGACCTCATCGATTCTAATGTTATATCTATTGAGGCTGTTAATGATCAAGGAAACAAGTGTGTTTCCCCTCCCAACCAAAACTTGCAAATTTATACTAATCCTTTACCTTCTCATTTGACCAATACTATTGAGTCTACCCAATCTTTATCTTCCTCTTCCACATCTGTTTTTGATTCTCCTACCATTATAAGCTATGATGCTAAGTGTACCGAGGCTAACCATGTTGTCAACCTTATCGATCAATCCAAACCTGAATATGATCTTTGCATTACATTTGATCCTGCAAAGACTATTAAAGCACCTAATCATCCTCTTTACATTTTTGAAAAAGTTAATGGTTTCCTTTCTTGTAGTGTCCTTATAGATCCTACTTACATGGTGAATTTTATAGCTGAAGAACATCTTTACACTAGACAACTGTTGTTAGATTCTATAAAAATTCTGATGTGATGATCAAAACTTTTAATGGTTTCAATTGCTCTACCCATGGTTCCATCACCATTCTTGTGGAAGTTGGTAACAAATCCTTAGATGTCACATTTTTTGTTATCCCAACTTCCGACCAGTTTCAAATTAAACTTGGCCTTCCTTGGCTCACTTCCATGAAAGCTATACTCTCTCCTATCCATAAGTGTTTAAAATTTTCTCATGATGGAGAAATCATATCAATAAATCCTAGTCTCTATCATCCTTTAGCTAGTTATGGTAACTTTTAACTTAGATTCTTTTGGCATTCCATGCCTCAACCAATTCAACCTTGCAAAGACAATTTCTTCCTATCCTATTGAAAATTTAAAATCTGAAGGATTTGTGTACTTATTGATCCTAAGGTTGTTCCATCTCCCTTCCTTGGACCAAGAATCCTTCCTAAACCTCACATACCTCCTATTTATGCTTTAGTTCCACATCCTATATCCTATACAAATTTTTCATATGTTATCTATCAACCAAGTGTGGTGCCTTTCATTCTTCCTCCTAAAGAAGAAAAGGACCCGATGTTGATTAAATCCTAATCCAAGACAAATTTCAAACAAAACTAAATGTAACCATTGTGCTCATGGATGCCTCCATAGATGTCATGCTAGATCTTGTGAGTGTGCATCCTAAAATATTTCCTCCCCTAAGACACATATTGATGCTTTGGTTCCCTTTGATCAGCCTATGCATAGCCTAAGGAAGGAGGGAAATTTAAAAAAAAAATGAAATTGAACAAACATGATAATTCTATTTGTATCTTAGATTCTATTGGAATAAATTTGGATGAAGAAGATACTCTTGATGATGATGATTTAAATGTTTCAAATGAAAATGATGTTCATGCTAGTGATTCTGATGATATGTATGAGATTAATGATATTAATAATGATTTACTAGCTATATTTATAAAACAATTATCTCTTTATCCTAGTGACAAACAAAGTGACTCATCCTTAGAGCATGGTCCTTGTTTGGAACTGGATATTGTTACATCTTTCATGCTTGATGCTTCTCCTCTTGCATGTTTCCCACCTTCCCTAAATAGTATAGAATGAGATTGGGGGGTAGGAAGGCGGGGATGGGGGGGGGGGGGGGGGGGGGGTATGCTTGATTAGCTCCTCTTCTATGGTGGATCCTCTTATGTGCTTGTTTGTCGTGTTGTGATTCCCCTGTAATGTGCTTCTTGTTATATATATATTTTTTATATTTATTTGAATGACCCTTTTTTCTTCATTGGCACAAGGTGATAAAGGAATCAACCTGTTGTGACATTTCTCTACTTGTATCTCATTTCTTCTATATGTTTTATACATGTTATTTTATGCATGTTTTATTGTTCATAAATGTTCCTTTATGTTGCCTAATTGGGGATGAAACAAAACAATATTTACCATTCCTTTTGGTCTTCGTAATGCCAACCCAAAAAGACTCTTATTTGTATCCCTTATGTGTCATTCTTCCATTTTACTTGTAGTTATACTACCTTTGGGGAATGATGCCATTTTATTTTGATATAATATTGATATACATAAGTTATCATATGATCATACTGACCCCAGATTTAGTAGATCCCTTTGTGTTCTCTTTGTCATGTGATTCATTTCCCTTGGTTTTTCCTTCTTTGAGGGTATCTCAGAGTGGAAACATCTCTTGTGGGTGCATGCATGTTTCGTTAAATCCAATGCTTGTGTTAAGGCATTTTAATTTGCTTTAATGTGGGGGCATACACTCCTATCCTTGTTTCACATTTTCACGCATACACAATGATTCAATGCAATATCTTATGTAGATGTCTAAGGAGACAATGATTTCCTTATGTTCATCTTTACATTATCATGCCCCTATGCATTATTTATCGGATCCTTAGATTGGTCCTCCTTTTATAGATCCCTTTGGAGGAAATTTTTTTCTTAGGACTTATCTCCTTTTCTAAATCCCTTATTAGAGACAATGCTTTCCTTAAGGATTGATCCACTTTTTTTTTGTTGGGTTGATTAGCATAACACAACTTTCTAGACTATCAATTCCATCTTTTGTAGCAGCATTTTATCTTTGCATGATCCATAGTAAGGAAATACCTTACTATGCTAGTAGTCGTGCCTCTCTCTCTCTCTCTCTCTCTCTCTCTCTCTCTCTCTCTCTCTCTCTCTCAAGAAATGCCTCTTTTATCTTGGTTTTGGATTTGATGAGGACTTAAGTCACTTGGAGGTTTGATGTTTCCTTGTATCCTTGACCATGACAAGATGGTTCCTCTACATTGATCTACTTTACCATTAGCATAAGGTTGTCTCATACTCCTGCTAAAGTGGGGGATAAATGTACCATTCTAAAAAGTTAGCACCCATAATTGGATGCTCTATTAGAACCCATTCCATTTATTTCAAGATTTAATGTTCGTTATGATTGATCCTAGCTACCTATTTTTGCTTAATCTCGCATCTACCCCATCATCCCAACACCCAGTTCAAATTTTAGTACTTTTTCCTATGAACACAACATCCCAGATGTTATGTTCTCGGTAACACAACATCCCATACGTTATGTTCTCGGGAGCACAATGTCACAAACATTATGTTCTCGCGAACACAATGTTCCAGACGTTATGTTCTCAGGAACACAATGTCCTAGACATTATGTTCCCAAGAACATAATGTCCTAAATGTTATGTTCCCACATAATGTGGCCCAAATTTGACCTGGAGCCCTATGTCAATGTTTTGGTAGGAAATTAGGTCTTGTGGTCATCCTAGATCGATTTTGAATGCTAAAGTGTTTGAGAGGTATATAAACATCCCATCTCTCTTCATTTTGGCATCCATCCATCAATTAAAAGCAATAAGGATTTTATGGTTTGCAAGCTTTAGGAAAATTCTCAAGAGCATTCAAGTCCAAGATCTAGCATTTCTTCAAGCATCTAAGGCAATTTGAAGGCAATATTTTTCATTGTAGAAAGATTCTTTCCCATGATGACCAAGTAAAGGTGTTCACAACCAAGATAGATGATCCTTTATCTATCCCCATGCATTCTTCTTCCATAGAAAGTGATTATCAACCATAGAAACATTGAAGTTATATGAGTGGCATTCATAGATCCATGCATCTGTGAAGGCATCCTTGATTCCTTTCTACATTTCAAGGTCAACACTTAAAATTAAAGAAACATTCAAGTATCATCATGAATATGAGTGATTTATACATCCATTTATAAATTTATATTAATTCTCAAGGTTGATTCTTAAACATGGGTTTGACCAAGGCAAACCCCTTTCTACAATATTTTCTCTATTTTTTTTGTGTACAGGAACATGTGGCACAATTGTCAGAACTTTTCTGGGAAGCTTAGGATCAGATGGAGCATTCGTGAAAGTCTTAGCCCAAAACAAAGGGAACACAACGTAAAAAATATTTCATTCTTGAGAACAAAGTGTCCATGCTATTCTATTCCCCGTGTTTCCAACTCAATTTCATACCACGGGTCAGTTCTAATATCTAGTTTCATTTTCAAGTTATTTCAAATTTCCTACCACTCTTTGTCAGTCTGTATTTCCCGAATTTGTCTATATTGGCTTATTTAGCCTACTATTCTGCATATTCTTACCTTTTTCCATCTTTTCCAATCTCCCAATTTCATATTACCTTATTTGAAAAGGATTATTGACTCATTCAGTGCTTAGGTCCTACTTGACCCTATTGGGACATCTTCCTTCCAAATGTGCGATTTGAAAAGGAGTAACCTACCCATTTGCATTGCTTCCCTTTTCATAGCACACAGAGCCAAATATCCAAAATCTATATATTTGAAGAATAATGGTATTGGAACACTCATGATTAATACTATAGATGATAATTAAACAAGATCTTTTACTTGAGACCTTCATTTTCATTTCTCTTTTTTCCTTGTGATCTTATTCTTAATTTCATGGTCATGTAGTGTTTTTAAAAAAAAATCTTATATAGTATGTATATTAGTTGTTGATCGCTAATATTTTGATATTGTTGGAGTTGTATCTATTATCTTAGGACTATCAATACAACATGAAACGTATTATTATATTTTACTCTTGTCTATTAATTAATATTTTTTTCTACATATTCTATATGTTTAAGTACAGTTAGCTATTTTTATCATTTATCATATGTTCATGTCTTATACACCTCATTGATATTTAATTTAGATTCAGTTAACTCCATCTATCATATTAGTTCAAACTTGCATTCACTTATGCATTTTGGACTTCATTGCAACATGATCTTGGAGCCCATTTAAATTTTAGTTTGACATACCATCCTGAGACTGATGGAAAAACAAAGAGGGTCAATTAGGTGTTAGAGGATATGTTGCAGATGTATGTCATGGATAGAAAGACTCATTGGGAAAGCTATTTCTACTTGGTTGAGTTTTCTTATAACAGTGGGTATCATAGCTCGATTGGTATGCCACCTTTTCAATCTTTGTATGGTCCTCCTTTTCGTACGCCTTTGAGTTGGGATAGGCTGGAGGACCAGATTCTTCTAGGTCTTGATATTCTTTGAGATATGGAGCAACATGTAGAGCGCATTTGAGAGCATTTGATCATAGCACATGATAGACATAAGAAGTATGTTGATGCTCATAGGGTGGATATGCAATTTGTAGTTGGAGATAGAGTATTTATGAGAGTGTGTCAACAAAAGAGTCCAATCTATTATGGAAAGGGTTCTAAGTTGACACCACATTTTTTTGGGTCATTTGATATTGTGGAGAGAGTAGGTCCAGTTGCATACCCTCTTGCATTGTTGCCCAGCCTAGCTTGCATACATGATGTTTTCCATGTTTCAGTACTTAGACGATATATTCTAGATGTGACACATGTTCTTGATTGGAATGCTTTACTAGTCAAGGATACACAACTAGCTTTGGAGCCCATTCATATAATTCAACAATGGGATTTGACCCTCAGGGGTCACACCATCGAGAAAGCAAGGGTCCAATGGGACCCAAATGATGATTCTTAAGCTACATAGGACTATGTAGTGAGATTACGAGAGGTATATCCCTATTTTCTGTAGGCTTCCAAGAGTAAGCCTAATTCTAGGGGGGATATAATACCCACCCATAGTTTTCTTTCAGTTTTGTTGCCAAACTCTTTTAGGCCACATTTCATGTGTGCATTGGTTATTTCAGTTGGTTTTGGTTTTGGTGATACTTGGATGTATGACACTATTTCATAGTTTTGATATATTATAATGAGACATTGGGTTTTGTGTGATATCATGTGGTTAGATGATGATGATTATCTTCATATTATGATGGTTATATTTTTTTATGATGATGTAATACATATCTATAGTTTTTACTGACCCACTAACCCTTATATTCATTTTCATGGATTATGAGTATGTTTTATATTTTGTTTGACGTGCCTGATATGGTGAGGGAGGTAATTCTTAGTTACTTTCTTGCGAGATCCACACAATGTACCGATCCCTACCATTTCCTATTATATATATGCATGTACATGTTTTGCCTTGTGATGATAGGTTTGTAGGTACCATGCATCATCTTCCCTGAATTGGCAGGAGTGAGCATGCCCTTATACATGCCTCAATGGTAAAAGAGGGGAGATAACATTCAGACCTAAAACCTTATCCTAAAACATATTTTATCCTAAAAGTGGACAAGTATCTGATTGACTATCCTATTCAAATTTGTCAAGACAACGTGAATTCGTGAGCCCTATTGTGAATGCTTGTTGCTTTTGCTTTAGTTGATTTTTCTGTTTGGATGCTTTCAGTTAGATTGATGTTGCATTTTGTCTTGTTTTGGAAAAGGATTAATTAAGGTTAAATAATTATACCTTTAATAAGGTTAAAATATTAATATATGATTATTTAATTATTAAGTATTAATTAAATACCTATATTTTATTAAGTGATTTAATTATTAAGTCTTAAAATAATAATTGAGATTCAATTAATATTAAATCAAAATAATGAAATTAATTGCATAATTGAGTTAGTAATATTACTTTAAGTTGTATAGTTTATTTATTTTATTAAAATATTATCATGCATTTTAAAATGTACTTTTTTTTAATAAATTATGACTTTGACTTTATTTTATAAAGTGAAGTTGTGCAAACTTAATTTAAGGTGAAATTGAAATTAAAGTAATTTCTTTTAATTTTAAATAAAAATTTAATTCCTAATTAGGGTTGCACTTTTCAAACCCTAGTCTCCTAGGTTATCTATATATCAGATCTAGAAGGCTATTTTAGGATGATTCGGGTTGAATGAGATTTTTGGCGTTTTCTTGAAGTTAAAGAATTGTTTTAAAGCTTTGGAGAATTCGGGGCTAAATTTTACTTCGTCTCTTTTCAAATCTACTCGTCGATTTAAGGTAGGGTTTGTAAAACCCTTAAAAGTTTTAGCTTCAAATCTTTTTCTTCTTCGTGCCTGTTTTCTATGATTGTGTGAAAATTCTTGATTGATATCTGTGTTGTTTTGATTGTATGAATATGGGAAAAGGAAATTGATTTGAATCCAGGTTTTTTAAATTCTTGTTTAGTTTTCATATCTGTATTTGTGGGTGTTAGGGTTTCATTGAAAAATGTTAGTTTCAAGAAATTATACTTGTTTTTCCCCAATTAGGATTTTGGGATGATAAACTTTTGTCAAAAATGTTTTGCATGTTTTCATTACTAACAAAATTAAAAATTATGGCATATAGATCTAGATTTGCATAGTAAAAATATGAATGAGGGAAAAAATGCATGATCTTAGGAGAAAAATATAATTAATTAATATTTTCCTAAAATTATTTGTTCTGCATGCATGATTGTTTTATATAAAGAAAAATATACGCCCCTTTTTAATTTTATTACATTCTTTAAAAAAATCTATAAATCTATATTTATATTTTTATAAAATTTTATAGTTTTGAAAGTCACAAACTTGGAAAACTGTTATAATAAAAAAATATTATGTGGAGGTGGGGACACCATCCTCCACCCTTGTCACCATCCCCCACCCCCGTTTAGTATATATTTCGGCACCACCAACTGGTGGTGGGCAACAGGTAGTACCTGCGACACCACTACAGTGTGGTGGCCCACAAGGTACTACGTGTACCACCACACTATGGTGGTCCGTAGGGTCCTGCGCGTACCACCACATTGTGGTGGCTTGCGGTACCACCATAGTGGTGGGCCACATACATTACACGACAGTTCACCGTGGGTGCGAGCGGGCCCCCCATGGGTACTCACCCATTTTTTAAAATAGTTTTTATTTAAAATTATATATATAGATATAAATAAAAAAGAGAAATTATTTTAAATAGAGGATTTATACTTAAGAATTTTTTTTAATATGAATTTTTAATTTATTTGATGTCTTTGGTTAAATGATTAGTGTATTTTGGGATAAAAATTGTATTTGATTTTTATTATTATTGTAAATTATATTTTGATATTATGAATGGATTTTGTCGTAATTGTTGGTCGTATTGGGTAGACCTAGTTGGCTTAAGATTTAACATACGAGAGGCTTGAGTTTTCTTTTCTGTATCACTTTTTGTATATTATTGGTTGCATTTGTGTCTTAGTAACATCGTCTTGATCATGTTTTCGCAACCTTGTATCCAGTACTGTTCTCATGTTGACTTGATTATTTTGAGAGTACATTCATGTTGTCGTATGGAACCGATTTGGAAAATACTTTACTATTATGATGTTATTTATCTATGAGCCTAGGGTAGGTTATCTAGGTGTATAGAGGGGGAGTGACTTGCAATGAGCGTCGGGGCCCTCAAGTGGTTGCTAGGATAGCTCATTGTAAGTAACTTAATAAGTGATAACTAATTACATTAAATGGTAGGTTTTAAAAGGAATTAATAAGATGTTTTGTATTCCTCGCCCATGCCTTGAGTGCTAGTATGCTAGGATTGAATGTGAGAAGATGCTTGCATAGTTAATATCCCTGTCTGTATGAAAGGATTACTGAGCTGCATATGGTCACTTGGGCGTTGAGGTCCAAAGAGGCTCCCAAGATACCTCAAGGGTTAGATGTATATGATGACACTTCCTTATATGCATCTTAGGTTTGCTACGTATGTATGGAGCCTCTAGTAGTGTGTAGAACCACATTGTGGTAATAAGCTTATGGGATCTTCATGTTCATACCTACTCGATGACCTTGTATACCCTTACATTATTCTTTCTTTCTTTTGTATACCTATTTGTGTGGGCCTGGTGTTTATCTCCTCGTCATGATGGGGTGGACCTCAGGGTTCCACATGGTTGGGTGGTAGTGATTCTTTTCACCATTGAGATCCGACGTTCGTGGTTATATGCTTGGATGATCCTTGTTGTTGTTCTATCTTCTTATTATTCATTGGAGACTTACTCCTTGTCATATGAGATGTATATTTGTATCTTATTTGTATATTGGTTGACATCCATTCAAGAGATGTTACGTATTGTTATTCATTATTACATACCTTGTGACTTGTGCAGTGGATGATGGCTCATTATGTATATCATGTGTATTAGGTGTATATGTGATCTTGTTATATGAAATGTATTTTATGATTTCAATTGTAATATATAATTTCATGGTAGTTTACTTTATGATTGTTCTTCGTAGATTAGTTAAATTAAAAGTAACTCGACATCATGAAACTCTTGGAATTGTTAAAGGCACTTGTTTACTGTATCATTATGTTTATCTTATGTTGTTCTTGCTTCCGCATTTGTGTTGTGTAAACTTTAAATTTTTTTTATGTCAACTTAGTATCATGTTTAGGTTAAATTCTCTTGGGTTCTCTAGTGGGGCATTACATTCATGTCTTATACACCTTATTGATATTTAATTTAGATTCAGTTAACTCTATCTATCATATTAGTTCAAACTTTAATTAACTCCTAAATATCATACTAATTCAACTTTAATCAACTCTTATCTATCATAGTATATTAGTTTTACCTCTTACTTTTCAAGAGATGACTATTCTCCACACAAAACAACACCTTTGTACACATCTGCACAAAATTCCATTTTTGCATACCATGACGAATCTTCACAATTTTTTTACTAGTTTAATCCTCATAATCGGCCTCCACAATGCTGTAAAAATGCAAAAATTTTGACGAAAACACATTGAATTATATTGATTTGGGTTTTTAAGAATTTGCCATTTTGTGTGGAGAATACTTTTCATGCCAATTCACTTTTAGTTAGTGAACTTTTAATCAACCATCATTGATCATACATTACCTTGATGAATATAAGAATGCACTTATTTTGTATTTTGCATACATAATGCATTGATCTATTATCAATACAATTAATACATTATCTCTTTGTTTTTTTTAATTAATTTTGTAGTAATATGTTTTTAGAAGGTATGTAGGCCTCCAAAATATCTCATTATTCCTAGGCGATATTGAGGAAACTCTTAAGAGAACTTCCCATTTCTAATATCTATAATTTTTTACAATTAATTTTTTTTTGTTTAATTTAAAGAGGTAAGCTTAGTTAGTTATAACATGAAGTTCTCATTGTGAAGATACAAGCTTAAATCTCACTAAAAGAGAGGTAAAAATTTATTGAAATCGAAAGAGAGCAGAACAAAACAAGACACAAAGAGAATTACAGAGCCTTGTCCTGGTCAACAAGTTGAACCAGCCTCTGTGATAAATCAAAGGGAAGCATCGTATGATCAGAAATGTTCCAAGGCGGCCCATGCTCGGAGGCCCATTTGGCCAGACAATCAGCCATACCATTCCACTCTCGGGGGATATGCACAAAGGACACAAAATCCAAAGAAGTACATAGCTGAATGATCTGCTGAACAACCAAAGCCAAATGCCAATCCACAGTCACAAAGTTCCTTTTGTTCAATAAATTCACAACCACCTGCGAATCAGACTCACAGA
>MU226229.1:1344522-1357418 GCA_018584345.1 Thuja plicata
TAGACTAGTTGCAAATTTCATAAGATTAATGGCAATTCTTCTTTTTCTTGCATTCTAGAAATCCTCCATGTTAGCAATGGTCAGGTTGTTGGCTCTCATTCTGAGGGTAAACTCAACATCCCCAACTAATTAGGAGGCAACAAGTCGCCTCAATCGAATTTGCAGGAAAAACAATTCATGTTTGTCTTTGTGAATTGAACGATTGTGTAAAGACTATGTTGTGTTTGTGCCAAGTTTAGAGGTCCACATTCAACATATAACAGATACGGGTGTACGAGTTTTACAAGTGTGGGCATGGGAGAACCTTCCTATTATCTGACCAGTGATAGATGATCCATGATAGAGTGGGAAACCTTTGGTTTATAGGTATGCAGGTTTCTTGACACAACCTTACCTGGGGAAGACTAACTACTAGAGACGTCATCTTGATGTTCTCATCTTGGTTGTTTTGAGGCCTTACAGAGGTACAGAGGCTTGGGACGACTGGAGGGCTCAGAGGAGAGACTTCTTTGTATCACGTCCTTTTCTTGGGAGGAATTCTACCATGGTTGAGCATTTTCTAGTTGCCCAAGTACTGAGATAGTACAGATGACCACAAAGCATACTGTAGGAGCTCATGTCCTACTCTCAATTTGTCTACAAGGAGCACTGAGGGTGGTCTCCTATACTATCTCTGACTATTTGTTTATAGTAGCTCATAGGGTTACATCGATCATCCTAGGATTACTTGGAGGATATAAAAGATGCAGGGGTCACACTTCAGTACATGGATTATCTTGCACATCATCCTTTCCCGAGATTTATAGATCTAAATGAGAGAGAACCTCGGATAGAGGAGGTGGATGTCCCAAAGAGGGTTGTAGGTGGAGGACAGAGGGTCTGAACACCTAGTAGAGTAGGAGGGGACTTATATGCTAGCTCTAGTATGGAACCCATAGCAGGGCAATAACGACAATGTAGTGAGGGAGGGACCTTAGGCTCTGTTGGTATCGGTGTTGCATCCATAGGTGCAAGAGATGGAGAGATGGATGAGGCTCAGTAGGATCCTACTTTTGATGATGCAACTTGACACGTTTGACAGCAGAGGGACACACAGGTTGGGGAGGAGGAGGGTGTGACTAGGGAGAAAATCCTGTAGGATGTTATTCGCAACTTGAGAGGACGGGTCAAAGCACTACAGACATAGTTAGTGGTAGCTCAGGCATAGATTGCAGAGTGAGACCATGCCATTGTTGAGCATGATGAGATGATCTTTGGGTTCACAACTGAGTGAGTTACTCTCCAGTGCGAGGTTACTCAATAGACAAGCAGAGTATCTTACTATGTAGCAGCTTATAGTTTGGTCATTCCTATAGCGCAGTAGGTGCCACCATATTCTCAGTATTTGGCTAGATCTGAGGGAGAAAGCCCTCCACTCTGAGAAAATTTTCCTCTTTCTCCTCGTGATGGGGTGAGGGAGGGAGCGAGTCTTGATATTCCCTCTTCTTCCTTATCCCTTTCTAATTTTTTTTAGATCCATTGATTGTACATGATTCATTTGCATCGAGGATGCATATTTTGATCGAGATTATCTAGGCTCCATTTTGTAGACACTGATACCTTTGAGATTATATATATATATAGTGCTCCATGTGATTATGCTATTGTCTTTTTCGTATTCATATGCTGCTTCTGAGTAGATTAGCATCTTATATCATTGCGTTGAGTAGCTCTTGTGCATATCTTGAATGAAAATGTATCTCATTATTTTTTCTATTAAGATAGTTTAAACATATACAATTAAAAGGTGATACCAGAGTCTGTAAGATAACTACTCACAACCCCCATAAAATATACAGTTACAAAATTGGGGGAGTGGAATCAGAGTTTAATGTATCCTATACTATGTAGTGTATAAAGGAAAACTTATACTATTCTATACTATTCTGGTTACCAAGTTATAAAAAAGAAATACATGTCCATATCACTGTTTTCTATTCCCATCCATCATTCTAGCTGGTATTGTCCCTTGGGACCCATGAACTTTCATACTGAATATTATCCTGATCTCATTTTGGTTCTAGTTCCCTCACTATATTGTCCTCCTGTTCATTCTGGGTGCCTGCATTGTCCACCTGTTCCCTAGGGGCAATCTTCCCTTTGTTCAAAAGATTGTTCAGGTCTTCTACTTCAGAAGGTGCCAGAAAGATTTGGTAATCAACAATATATTGGGTAGCTTGTATCTCATCCTTGTGTATCATTAGACTGCCCTCTTGCATCAACATCATAAAATTACTCTTGGGTATGTTGAGCACCATGGAAACTTGTGTCATAATATGAAAGTGTGTGTGTTTAAGATTAAACTCAGTAGGTTTCCTTTTCCCCATCTGGAAAACCTCTCTATTCCTATCCTTCCAAAGTATCCACAGAATCTCACATGTCAGTGTAAACCATAAGCAATTAAGTTTAGAATCAAACATTTCAACATAAGCAACAAGAATTTCACTCCAAGTGATGTTAGGTTTACAATTCCATAAACACGGGGAACCAAGAAAAATAGACCAAACCTTGCGTGCATAAAGACATTCAAATAAAATATGCTCAAAGGTTTCAATAGAGTTACACAAACTATAAATAATAGGAGCTAAACCAATGGATGATAGGACATGACCCATAGCAAGTTTCTTGATCAATACCAACCATCTAAAACATAAATTCTTAGGTTCACCTTTGCCTTTCCAAAACTACTCAAAGAAAAATTTCCAACTAGAGAAGGGATTAACATGTCCCCAACACTGGGACACACGTGTGGTGATAGAGGGTTCCTTCTTTAGAGTGTGGTACAGTTGTTTAGAAATAGATTCAGATAAAAAAGTACCATCCATCCATTTACACTTGTTGGGGTATGTTACAGAGTCAATTAATTCTCCTTTAAGTTCTCCATTATTTGCTTTTTAATGAGGGTATATGTTTTCTTTTGTGAAGCAGGGATATTGAATTTGGAACTAATGCACTCCCATGACCCTAGGTGCCCATCCATAAAGATGTCTTGCAGAGTCAAGATACCTTTCAAATTCCAACTTTTGGCAGAGCAACTTTGAGTAAGGGCCATGGGTTTCCCATTATAACACAACCCCCACCAAATTGATCTGTCTTTAACAACAAAGAAAGGAGGACCCCCCACAACTCTCCTCTCTAAAATAACCTATCTCACCTGAGTCCAAGCTTTCCAAAAGGAGTGAAATTTTTTTGAGCCATACACTTTCATCCTATACTCTCCCATAATTTTATCAGATATTGGGATATTCCTCCACTTCTTCCCTTTTCTGATATTTGATCTCTCAATATTATTCCTAATAAGTATTTTCCATGGTTCATTGCCCCAAAGGGCTTTAATAATCTATTTGGCTGCCAAAGCTGCTCCATGTACTTTAATATCTTTCAGCCCCAGCCCTCCATGCTTTCTATCCTGATAGCACCACTCCCATTTTACACAATGTCTCTTTTTGTTTCCTTTACCATCTGACCAAAGGAAGTCTCTTAGGATATTTTCCAAGATATTAACTTGGTTATTTGCAAACATCCATGTCGATGCATAGTAAATATGATGGGTAGATAGCACTTTTTGGACAATTTTCATTCTACCAGCAATGGATAACGAATGAGTCTGCCATTTGATGTGATTTTTATTAATTTTGTAATATATCTAGTCCCACATATTACCAAAGTTAGGCTCCACAAAGAAGGGTATCCCAAGATAGCTGACAATTTTGTTAGGCCTAGCCCATTTTCATCCTTTACCATCTAGCCAGACAGGGGGCTCATTAGACCAACCTAATACAGTTGATTTATGAGCAGATATTTTAGAGCCAGAAGCTTTGCAAAAAAAGTTGATCCTTTCTACAACATTGTCAAAATTACTTTCTGATAAGCCTAAGAATATTGCTGTATCATCTACAAATTGTACCTTTATAAGTTATTCATTGTTAGGGAGAGAGAAACCCTTGATTGGGGGGGCCATGTTTTGTGCCCTTAAAATATAATACATAACATCAGCAGTAATAACAAAAAATGTATCTCATTATCCTTTTGGCTCAGTCTGTAATATGCCCTTATAATGATGTTTTGTACTCTAATGATTATATTCTTGCCTTCTTAATACTGACTTTATGTGTGCAGATAGGTAACCTTAAAAATATTTAATGTAGTTGATCGCTTTAGCGAAGGATTCACTGTTAGGAGGATAGCTCTTTTTGTGTCGTTATAATGCTAGTATGCAATTGTAGGAATGAAAATATAGCCTACGGAAGAAAATACAGCCTACGATGCGAGTCTAGTCACTGATCCCTTTATCCATTATTGTCATCATCAAGTGTTCGGGACATCTGAGCCAGTACAACCCTTACTAGTGCCACCGCGACCTTAAGGATATGAGTATGACTTTCATTGAATAAAATATGGGAAACTAATGTAAGCATCAAGGTATAAATACCAAGATGACCTGAACATTATTTTCAGTTGATTTTGCAAGGATACACAAGTATCAAGGCATTTAGGGCCAAGATAACCATGAGTGCATTCTTACGTAAACAGGAAAATTTAATAGTCAAGGAGATAGTTCCAACCCTACAAAGGTGTGCAAGTAAACATGATTGAGGAATGTGAGGCTTTTTCACTTTAATGTGGAAGATCTTATCAAATACACCCCGTTTAATTAACATTATAGGATTATCAAAATCCCATCAACAAGAAGTAATCAAAGAAAAGAGTATGAAGTTCATTGGTAACAGATAGCATTCAATAAAATGTTGATCACTCTTTCAACAAGTTTTGATGGTTGTATGTTTGTCTGTGTGGGCTGTTGAAAAACACCATTGTGCTTGAAGGTGTTAGTGTTGAAAAAAATTATTGTGTGCTTGAGTGCTAATAAGCCAAGATTTTAAGCACTTTATCTGAGGTGTGTTGAAAAACATAGATGTGTCCAAATAAGTAGTGTTAAGAAACACCTGTTTGATAAAGGTGTTGAAAAACACCAGTGATGTTAGTGGAAAACTATCTAGTGGATAGAAGACCAATGTAGCTAGCTTTGATTAGCAAAATGACTGACAAGGCATTGACTTAATAGCCAGAAGATGACCCTCAAAACCCGTAAGACTAAGATGTCGATCGATTACAAGCTAGGATGTTAGCTTCACTCTTTGTACAAGGTCATGAAAGGTTTGTTAAGTGCAATCAAAGAAAGTTGAGACTTTTATAGGTGAGATAGTCAAGCTACACATTGATAGATAGAGTGCAAGTTACAAGTGATGTCTGTTTACCAGGTTTTCACCGCTTGGAAGAATTATTATTTTGGCTACCAATGTGCTTGTTTACCAAGTTTTCACCGAGATACTTTTTCTCTTTTCAAATTTTTTTGCTTTTTTTTTGTTTACTTTTTTCTGGTTGATCCATCAAGGCACCTGTTTGCCAGGTTTTCACCAGGATGATCATTTTTTTCAGGACTTTCCAAATGTTTTTGGCTTTTCTACTTTTTGTTGCTTTTGGTATTTTTTCAGGATCATTTTCTCTGTACAAGTACTTCTCAGAATGTCTAGCTGTAGAACTTTTTCAGGTGGATTATGTTGATGGGATCAAGAAATGTCTCCCCTTCTAGAGTTGAGAGTTGATATGCTCCAACACCAAATGCTGGAGTAATCACAAAGGGACCCAACCAATTGGGTTCAAATTTCCCCTTTTGTTCACGATGTTGTTGATTCTTTGTATAATATCTAAGTACAAAATCTCCAACCTAAAATTCTTTGTTTCTTACCTTCTTCTTGTAATCTCTAGACATCCTTTTCTAATATACCCTTAAATGGTCAAATGCTTATTTCCTTCTTTCATCAAGTAGTTCTAATTCCTAGATTCTAGAAATCTAGTAGTCTTCATCAGTAATGAGCCCTTGCAGTGAGACTCGGAGTGATGGTATCTCTACCTCAATAGGCAATAATGCTTTTGTGCCATATACCAACACAAATGGCATTGCCCATGTAGGTGTTCTAATGCTAGTTCGATAAGCCCACAAAGCCAAATTTAATTGAATATACCAATCTTTCCCTAACTTACACATTTTCCTCTACGAGATTTTCAATATGTTCTTCTTAGATGCTTCGGCATGTCCATTCCCTTAAGGATATTAGATAGAGGAACAATGATGGGTGATTTTGAACTTCTCACATAGTTTATCCATATGATTTTTTTTGAATTGTCCCTTGTTATTTGTTATAACAGAGGAAGATATCTCATACCTATAGATGATGTAGTGTAAGGTAAACATAGATACTTGTTTCCCAGTTTCTTTTATGAGTGGGACTGCTTCAACCCACTTAGTGAAGTACTCGGTGGCTGTAATAATGAATTTGTGTCCACTAGATGAGGAGGGGTATATTTTCCCTATCAAGTCAAAGGCCCCATGGTTTGGTATGGCCTATGTGTGATGAAAGGTAACATTTCTTGAGCAGGAGAATGGATTAAGTTACAATGTAATTGGCATTTCTTGCAGGATTTAGCAAACTAAATAGCATATTTTTCCATTTAAGGCCAATAGTATCCCACCCTTAGGAGTTTCTTAGCTAATGAAAGACCATTCGATTGAGACCCAAAAATTCCTTCTTGGACTTCCTTTAGTGCATTTTTAGACTCTTCATGTTCTAGGCACCTAAGGAGAGTTTCATCTAGACCTCGTCTGTACAAATTGTTTGTGATGATCAAATAACGCGTGGAATTTCTTGTAAGGTTTCTCTTCTTATTTCTAGATAGGTCATCAGGGATTATTTGGTTATGCAGGTAGGAGTGTATTTGGATGTATCGAGAGGATTCAATGCCCATAATTGAGCATATAATTTGGGATTCTTGGGAATCATAGGCTGGAAAAGGGAGTTCTTCCACCAGGAAGTCATAGCAAAATTGGTGCTCTTCCAATTGTAACATTGAGGCCAAAGTATTCATGGCGTCAGCACCTTTATTTTCTTCCCTTGGTATTTGTTGCAAGGTGATGAATACAAAATACTTCTTTAGGTCATCAACCCTCCTCTTATATGGTGTGAGCTTCTCATCCTTGGTTTGATATTGATCATTTACTTGATGGATCACTAATTGAGAATCACTGTAGATGTGCAATTCTACGATCTTCCACTCAATAGCCAACTTTAGTCCATTTTCTAGAGCTTCATACTCAGCTATTTTGTTCATGCAGGGAAAGATCATTTTATATTCTTTTGGAATTTTGTATCCTTGGGGATTTATGAAGAACACCCCGTCTCTAGACCCTTGTTGTTGTATGATTTGAGAAAGACAAATCCAAAGAATGCTAAGAAGACCTACATGCAAATAACCTGTTGCAAGAGAGAAGCTGAAAGGAGACAAAAAGCAGAGCTCAGAAATACTCAAAAAGAGAGAGCAAAAATATATTCCAAGTTATAAAATAATAATTAAAAGTTTGACCTTAAAAGGTGAACAAGACCCTAAAGCAAGGAAAATATAGGTTGCACATTAATAATTAATATAAATATTAATTATAATGCACCTAAGAGACAACTTAAGTAATAAGACTAATATAACAACTTAATTAATTAAACCGATGTGATCTAATTAATAAGTGTAAAAGATGATAACTGATTCACCTCCCTTAAGCAAAGCTCAAGAGGTAAGCTAATCTAGCACAACTATGAAAGTAGGAAAAATGGGTCCCAACAACAAGGTCTGATCAGGTACCCAATACAAGGAAATCTCTGTAAACCGTAGACAAAGGAGAAAACCCAATGGAAAAATCCCCTCTCCAAAAAGAGATAGAACAAACATGCTGAAAAAAACATGAAGGAAGGAAGGCCTCAAGAATACACCCCAAGGAAAAATTTCGTCACCCCAAGCATAGAACACAACTGAAGATAGTGCGGAGATGAAAAAGGTTTAATGAAGATGTCAACAACCTGTACATAGTGTGAATCTACTCCAGAATGAGAGCACCATCCTAAATTAGCTGGTGGATGAAGTGCATATGAATCTCAATGTGTTTAGTGTACTGATGCTCCAACAGGTTGTGGGAAATGTGAATAGCACTCTAATTATCACACCATAGAACAGTGGGATGATCAGGAGGAAAACCAAACTCAGTCATCAACTGTCGAATCCATAAAATCTCCTGACTAGCGTGCACTGCAACTCTATACTCAACCTCTGTAGATGAAAGTACATGAGCATTTTACTTATTGCACGACCATGTGATAGGACCAGAGCCAAGACAAAAAACAAAACCAGAAGTAGACTTCCAGTCATCAACATCACTAGCCCAATCTTAAGTGAGCTCGGTGAAGAGCCAACCTTGTTAAAGATTATAATACACATTGTTAAGTGTGAACTTGTTAGAGGATTTAAAACTGAAAGTTTGTCTTTTGACCTAGCACTCACTATGATTTCAACAAGAAAACCTTTTGATAATCTTGAGTATCTCAATAAAATAAGGATTGTTAAATCCCACTCGGTTAAGATATTTTCTGAATCAATGGTTAAACTGATACAATAAATGATCTGTTCAAAATTAAACTTTGATTTGCAAATATTCAGATCTATTGTTAGTCCAATAATACCTCTCTGATCAATATACACTTCAGTTCCTTTTCTTTCTTTCTTTATTGTACTCGGTGAATGCTTTGTCCTTTGTTGCTTGGTGTCTATAGAATTCCTTGGTTTTGTTTTTCAACCTGTATAATCATATCTGCATGAAGAGTTCTATCTTCACACAAAATATACTCAGTATTCCTCTCTTTGATAATGAATTCCTTGTTTCTTTATATAGACATGATTAGCCGTTCAATCTCCTTGTTTTTTTCATAGATCTTTCCTTGATCTGTAAAACTCGCCATGATTTATATTATCCCATAAAGCTCTCCTTTAGTTTTATTTTGTAAATCTCTCCTTGATAAATGTGAATAAAATACACTTTTAATCTCCTTCCTTTCTTTAGTTTAACTGATCGTTGATAATAAAATAATGAATCAGTCAATCCCTAAATTGTAGCTCTACCAACTAATCAATTTTTTCATTCTTTAACTCCAGTTAAGCTCGATCATTAGCTCTAGTTATGCTTGGTCATTAAATCCATTTATGCTCAGTCAAAAACTCCAGTTATGCTTAGTCAACAAATTTTTCTTGGTAATATTTGCTCGGTTACTGATGTGCTCGGTATACACTGTGAACTGCTTGGTGTTCACTATCACTTGGTGTATACAAACATTTTATGTTTTACTGACCATATAAAATTTGTCTCTTCAGATCTTCAAGGTTGATAAGGATAAATTATTGCCTTTTTTTTGTATAATTTTAATACTCTATTCTAGTTTTTGTCAAAACATTTGAGAGTCTAACTAGTCAAAAACTTGTGATAAAGTCCAGAAAGAACTGATGAACCATGGGTAGATGTTTGTGACATATTTTGCTTATATTATACATATAGTGCAGTATTTCATAAAACCATCAGAATCTATGTTCTAATATATAGATATTTAATTTGATTAATCTTGTTGCATGAATATTTCCGTATCATAACTAACTTGACAGGAGAGAAAGCGGCTGGAGAGTGGTCGACAACATTCAAGGAGGACTGTTGAGGACCAGCTATGGCAGAGTGATCATTACAGCACTAGGAAACATGGCTGCTACAATGGAGCCATTATTCTAGGACACGGGAATGTAGTGTGCCTATATTCCCTCTGCACTTCATTACGTTGAATTGGTCACCCGAGCTTTACTACCCACGCCACGGGCTGTTGCTTTTCCATCTTCTTCTCTGGCATGTTTTTAGCAAGATAGTTTCTTTTCTATTTTTTTAATAAATGTTTGATCCTCTATATATAGGGATTGGACCGATAGTTTGAGGTTAGCTAGAACAAAATAGAGACAAAAGTTTTTGAAAGAAAATTGATATACAACAATCTATTTCAAGTTCCACGTATTGTTTCTATGTAATGAGTTTTTGAAATGCAATGAAATAGTTCTTGGTTTACATTCTATGTTCATAGTTTAGCACAAACTGACCAAGGGGGTCCACTTGGGAGGTGGAATAGGTTAGAATAGAATAGATTTTATTTCTAGCATTTCCAGCATTTCTAGTATTTCAGATAGAAGTTAAAATTTCTTCCTACAACATCGCAACTTGTGAGTGTTCCTGCAACATCTGCAAGAATAGTTATAATGGATGTTTTAGGTTGAAATCATAGGTTTTGGTAGAGTTGCAATTTATAGCATTCATTCCAGTAAGAAGATAAATGTATTCTTTTCCTGCAGCACTAGTGTAGGTTTCTTTTATGCATTTTTACCTTCCTACAACATAAACAAAATGACTCCTTAAGGAACCTAGTGCACATATCATGCCAACCATTTCAAGTATACATCCGTGGGTTGACAAGTTAAATGAACCTCATAAAGGGAAAAGTAGTCCTTATATTGAATGAACCATTCCTAAGAGAGGCCTTAAGCATGATTATTAAACACCTATTGTGAGGCGGTTCATTTTTGGCACCGTTGCTGGGGATGGTGTCAAGCTAGTAACATTTTTGAGTCATTTTTAATTCCTAGATTAGTTTTTAGATTTGTCTCTCTAAAAATTGCTTCACAAGTGTGAAGAATTCAATTGCATGCATCGGCGAGAAAGGCGACGAGATGAATATGGCAGATTTCTCCCAGGAGAGCCTGCTAATTTGAATGAGGAAGTTGAAGAAGTTGAGTTACCCTTTGAGGACGCAAGCCTCGACTTTCCTGCAACATCTTCCTCCAGAGTAGAACCATTTGATGTAAGTGGCTTTCGACCTTTTGCAAAAATCTTGGCCAGCTTTCTAGACAATTCTGGCCCAAATCCACCTAACATTAACAATCCAGTAGCCAATGCTCCTTTCCAGCAGCAACCCCACAATCAAATACCTCCAGTAATGGCACATCCTACTTTCCCATTTCCTCTCCCAAGCCTTATAAACAATGCTAATCTCAAGAATATACCACAGCTGCTCTTCCAAAGTTTTATGGACTTATAACTGAGGATCCTGACACTTTCTTGTTTGAGTTTGACATACTATGTTGAAGTTTTGACTATAATACTGATGCTCATAAGTTCAAGTTGTTTCCTACAACACTGAAAGAGTCAGCATTATGATGGTTCATGGGCTTAGGAGCCAATGCAACAAGTACCTGGGATGAGATGCAGATGTTGTTTTGCAAAAATATAAAGATTATTGCAAAGGCAGTGACCCAAAAGGAGATGACATCTTTAGGATGTCTCAAAAGGAAGATGAAACATTGGAGGACTATGTTTCACATTTTTTGTACACAATGCAGAAGAATCCCTAGCATGTACTGGTAGAGGATTTACAAAAATTAGTCTTCTTAAGAGGGGTAAATGACAACTGTCTGGAGGCATTAGACTTGATGGCTGGTGGAGACATATCCCAATCCTCTTGGGATGACCTCAAGAAAATTTGTCAAAACTACTCAAGGTCAACTGTGAAGTAAGGCAGAGGATACCGATCCAAAGTCACAAAAGGGATTGGTTCAGGTGTTTCAAAGCTGGAGATATCTAATTTGCTTGTGGATTTCAAGCGAGATATTATAAATGATGTAGCTACACATCTTGACACAATGACAGACAAGAAGAAGCATGCAAAATCTGAATCACAATTGGCTGAGTACTATCCACACTGCCGCAAACAGAAGCAAGACTGCGGATATAAGCTAGTATCCAATCTGGAAAACCAACATTTGCCAGCTGACTACATGAAGATAGAAGGAGATAATGATCAAGTGTTATTCATTGCTCAACGTCGACCATGGGATTCATGACAAGGTATGCAACAAGATCCTCTATAGTTTTCAAATTTTAACAATAATCAGTGGCAAAACTA
Organism: Thuja plicata; assembly: GCA_018584345.1. NCBI lineage: Eukaryota > Viridiplantae > Streptophyta > Pinopsida > Cupressales > Cupressaceae > Thuja > Thuja plicata. The sequence continues at coordinate 1,356,429 of MU226229.1, forward strand.
AAATTATCATAACACTTCTTAGTACTCTCAACCTCAGTGGCAAAAACAGCAAAATACCCAATGGCCTAATCAAAAAAATACCCAATGGCAAAACCAGCAAAATACCCAATGGCCTAATCAGAAAAATACCCAATGGAAAAACCAGCAAAATAATCAGTGGCCTAATCAGAAAAACAACCAATGGAAAAACTAGCAAAATAATCAGTGGCCAAATCGGCAGAATCAATGGCAACCACTGCAAGGAAATTGGTAGAAAAATAACCAATGGAGGGGGCCTCCACAGTGGCCTAACCAAAATTTTGGCAGTCCATAATTACCACCTCCAGTGCAACCACCTGCAATAATACCACCTCCTGTAGCAACTAATGCTAATCCAAAGCCAACCCAATTGCCTACTCAACCACAGCCAAATCCAAACAACAAATAGTAGCAGCAGCAAGCGTACACTACTGACACTCAGCAGTGCCCTACTTATTCAGTAGAAATAGCTGATATTTATTTGAGGTCCGGTACCACCCTGCCCACACCTGAATATCCTATAATTATGAAAGTTGCAGACACTCCTGCAGCACTGCTTCCAGAAGCCACATTGCCAAATACTAGCCGACCTACTGATATACCCAACAAAACTATTGTCCACACTTCAAATCCACCCTTTCCACAGAGGATAAAAAAAGAAAACCCTATACCCCAAGAGGAAGAAATATTTGATATTATTGAGCAGTTGAAAAATATGAATATTCAAATTCCACTGTTCCAAGCTATCAAAGATATACCTGTTTATGGAAAGGCTATTAAGGAAGCATGCCTTAAGAAGCCAAGGAAGAAAAAGAAAGACCCTTAGAAAATACATGTTGTAGGTCAATTAGTAGATATCATGTTAGGAAAGGTGGTAATACCCAAGTATTCAGATCCTGGCAGTCCAGTAGTTGACCTGATAATAAATGGACAGACTGTGAAAAATGCTCTAGTTGATTTGGGAGCAGCAAT